>VDFB02035598.1:230694-286720 GCA_007258455.2 Sequoia sempervirens | reverse complement strand
GCCTTCATAAAGAGCTTTATTAATTTTATTAGGAACTTTATTCCTTGAGCAAAAGTGGACGCCACTTTTATATTATTTGAATAAAGTGAAATTCTTGGAGGCCTTTGGGACGCCACTTGAGAAGTTGACTGGTCTTTGGGAATTGGAAAGGTCTCTTGTGTCTTTTGAGCTGCTTCTCAGGCAATTGAAGAGTTTTGTTGAGCTCTTATTTATTGAAGGCTTCTGCTCCAGCATTTTATCCATGAAAATTAAGCTAAAGTTATGCTGTCGAAATGACAATTGACATATTGCTTCGAGGAAGTCTACCTCCTAGCCTCTCATCCAATTTCGTGTTTGCAATATAACACCTAGTTGGCTACATTGCTACTTCTCAACTTCAGACTAGCAGATTGAGCATCAAAGATTGAAGAATTTTGGAGATTTTGGTAATTTTGGTTTGCTGTTTCATCAACTGCTGAAAGTGATTTTTATTCATGGCTTATTTTCCAGCTTGAATTTCGTTCTGGGTATTTAACCAATCTGTTTGCTGACCTTGGGCGACCATTCATGCAAGTTTTGAGATTTTAATTTGAAGTGTCTGATTTTTAAATAAAATCGCCCCTCCCAAGAGGGTCGTACCATCTCATGTGCATTGGGAATTGTGCAAGTTAAAAAATAAGTTGGTGTTGCTGCTGTTTGGTGCTTGGTTTTTGGGCGCCTACCTCTTGAGAAACATTTGCAAAAGATTTCAGTCAATTCGGAGGTGAAACGAGTGAGTTATGAATATTTTACTGTTTCCCAGTCTGCTGTTATAATTTCCAGAATTCTGATTTTTATATCAGACTGTTGCAATTTCTAGTTTTTTGGCTTATACTTCAGTATTTGAGTGTTATATCATTGTAGAAGTTCATACTTGTATCTAAGGTTCATTCCTTATCAATTGTACTTAGTAATTTGCAGAGTTTTATTTGTAAGGTTGAGATTAAGCATTACTAATCCAACCATTTCTTTCATTTCTGCAATTTACTTTCTGTTTATCATTAAATTACCCCTGGATGGTTTACCGCCAGTGTGGACAATCTATTTGTAACACTCTTATACCCACTTCACAGTGGTGAATCCCCACAGCTCTGTGGATGCCCGCCGCAGCGGATGAATTGTGCTTAATTGTAATTTTCCCCCCACTGTTTGGTGGTAGTGAGGAAATGTTTTCTATGGCTGGTTATCCGCCTAACAGTTTATAATTTCAATTTTCTAGACTCCGTCATATGTTAGCAATCGCCCTCAGTGGGATCTTGAGTGCACATTCTTGACGTTGAGTAGTTCTTCAATTCAAGTTCAGTTTCTTCCATTCAAGTTCAGTTTTCAGTTTGAGGCTAACGCTAATCCAATCATCTATTGCTGGTTATTTTGTGTTACTTCTTCAAAAAATTGGTTAGCATATTTCAGTGGTATCAGAGCAGAAGACCCTGCCATCCTGTGGCAAATTTGCAGTTGTGTATTAGATGAGTGATAGAGATCTCTGGTACTACACCGATAGTCAGAGCAGATTTTAGTTCAGCTCGTTGTGGTATCCAAAAGTTGGCAGTTAGGCATGGCTAATGAAGAAGAGATGAAGTTGGTAGAGACTCTCTTTATGGCTGGAAAGAGACTTGGTAAATAATTTTAGTCAAAAGAAGATGAACAAAACATTCTTCATTTGTTAGACCAATGTTTGAGACAAGTGAAGCAATCACCTTCAGAGAAAATGGAGTTGGCACGAGCTCCAACAGTGAATTTTTTGAATCAGCCCTATTGGTTGGGGCATCCTGATGAAGAAACCAAGCTATTGATTTCTTCCTGCTTCATGGAGATAATAAGAATTGTAATTCCCCAATTTCCCTATGATGTCGAAACTATGAAGACCATATTAAATATGATAGTGGAAAGTTTTCAAGACCTTGATGAAATTGATAGCAATCAGTACTCCAGAAGAGCTACTATATTGAAGATCTTTTCTGAACTCAAAACAAGTATTTTGCTGGTTGAATTGGGTATGCAAGATCAAATATATTATTTGATCCATTACCTCTTCATTTCAACTTGGAGTGAACAAGAAGAGGATGTAGTTGCAGGAATGAGAAACATTTTAATTTTAACTATCAATGAGATGGATGACATTCCAAAATCCGTCTTAACTTATCTATTAAACATTCATGAACAAGAAGGAAATAATTCCTCTACTGCTTGTATGTTGATTAGAGATTTGTTCATTTAGTGTGATAGAAAATTGAAGCCACACTTGAGGAAGGTAGAGCAGAAAAATGAGGTAGTCATTAATGCAGAAGTCAGAAATAAAATGTTGTTTCTCAATTATTGTAAGGCTGTTTCTCAAGAAGTACCTATTGATATGAAGTTGTCCGCACATGCTAAGGGTGAGTGCAAGGAGGCAACATCAATTTTGAATACATATGAAGAGTCTATGACAAGTGACCAAGAAGGTTTCTTTGGTATGTATGTGGATGCTAATGATAAAATCGGCAACACATCTATTCATGATGGGTTTGTTGAAGATAAAAATGATAAATTAAACAAAGCAGCCAGCTTTGATGACTCTTATTTCCAGTATGATGACGGTGGCGAAGGCGGTATTGAGCTTGATCATCAAACTAAGCTCTTGGAGGAAGTTACTGATGAAGATTTCAGTTTGAATGGAATGAAGAGCGACTCATTTAATGAGTCAATAATCCAAGAGGAGCAGGGAGATCTTGTTCTTGTTGATCATTACAATCAACCCTTTTGCATTTGGGATCCTGGTGAGATGGCACCAAGGTATGTTAAAGAACTTGAGTGGGATAAATTTCCCTTTGATCCTGATAAAGTTCAAAATTCATTTTGTATTGCAAGCTATGAAGTCATTAGAGAAGACGTTGTCTTTGATGAAGAAGCTTGTTTGGCAAAGCTCCATAAAGATTCCTTTGAGGTAGTAGTAGCCACTAAAGCAGAGTATGTTGCTACCAAGACTTTAAGAGAATCAATCAATAATGATTCATTGTTTGAAAATATTGCTATTAGGAAGGAAGCTGATTTTGAGAATCAAGTCAAAGAAAATAAATCAGAAAAGTTGATGTTTGATGAGCAAAGCTTTTTTGCTGATTTTGATCATGGGCCTAAAGAGCTGCAAGTTTTGAAGGATAACTTAATGGTTTCAGAAGAGAAAATTGTTAAAGCATTATCAAGATTTGATAGCACACACAATTTTGTTGAAGAACTCTACTGGAAGTCACAGTTTGAAGAGAGACAAAATGGAGTTAAAGGAGTCACTCTTCCCAAGTTGCAAACTATCAAAGAAGCATTGGAATCATTAAAGATAGATTATTTGCATTTGCTCTCAGATAGGGATAATGCCATTAAGTTTGCAGAAGAGACCTATGATGCCTACCAAGAGAGGGAGAAAGAGGTTGATAATCTTTACCTTGATCTTTCCTTAGCTCATCACTCTTTATGCAAGGGAGAAAATCAAACTCCTATTGCAACCACACTTGAAGGACAAGAAGCTGATACAAGGATTATGGAGATCAAGAAAATAGTTGAAGGTATTAATGAACTCCATAATGATGAAACCTTGCTTAATTTTAAGGAGATTCATGAAGATGATGGTAATTGGAAGGTAAATCAAGAGTGTGAACTCTTGAGTTGGGAAAAGAACTTGCCTCAAGAAGTGATAGCTTGCAGCCATGAGCTTGAATCAACAAAGTGCATGTTAGCGAATGTTCAGTTGGGTGTAATGGAGGTAGGAGACCAGCTAGTTGATTTCAAACTTCTCAGAGAATGTAGGGACGAGATATATTCTGTGATTGATAATCCTCCAAGTTTTCTTGTAAGTGAATGCATAAGAGGTTTAGAGAATTCAGTCTCCATATGGGAAGTGTTGATTCATGACGACTTCCCCATCTTTGACACCAAGGTGTTAAAACATGTTTTGGTAAGACATATTGTTTACATGCCTGACAGTTTATCCTTTGGATTGAGTAATGCTCACACTATCTTGTCTTGGGAGAAGGATTTGAAGACGATGTTTGTTTCAGGCTCCCTTGTTTTTGAAGCTTTCTTGGATAGACTTCAATGGTTTACCAAAGAAGTCAATAATTTTTTGGGTGTGCAATTGGAGTTGATTGGTACTCAGAAATTTGTTGTGAAAAATCTTTTGGGGTATGGTAGGAAGGTTCATTGGAGGGATAAGGATCAAACTTTCAAAATTAATGGTGTTTTCTCCTTTCTTATCAGCCACTTGATGATTCCATTTGTTTATCAACAAATGGATTGGAGAGAAATTTTGAGCAAAGAATGGTTCTTGGCTGTAATGGAACTCTTAGAGTGGGTGTTTCCACCCTTGTGTTCGAGCAATTTGGTCAAGATGAATGTGGATTTTCAATATTGCAGCAGTGGTTCCTACTCTTGTTTGCAGATTTCTTTGAACTCTAATGTTGAGTCTTTCATTCTTGATTTGGTGGTAGCTGCTGGTCACTCCATTGCAACAGCAACAAGTGAAGATTCTAGACTTATTACTCATGAAGTTTGGGAGAAAGTTGAACCTAAACAAATTATTTACTTTCTTAACAATCTATCTCTTGAGTTGAGTGATGTTTTGGCCCATCCTAGCCCTTTGAGGGAATAGGAATTGAGGACAACTTTTGTTTTGCACTCCATTAATGTTGATGTTTTCATGAGTGGGCTACATGGGTTTATCAAAGAAGACTCTAAATTCTTGAGTTTGCATTTTGCCTTGATTAGTACTTGGAGAAGTGTTGTGTACTATTTCAGATGCATTGGAGAACATTTTCAGTTAAGTATCCATGTTCGGAATCCTCAATATGGCTTGAAGGAAATTGTTACTAGTAGAAAGAGGAATCTTTGGAGAGACAAGAATTTAATTTTTAGATCCTCTCATGATGTCCCCATCTTCGCCAATCATTTGAAGGTTCTTTTTGCTCATCAACTGGTAAATTGGAGAGATATTTCGAACAAAGGATGGTTTAATGTTGGTTTGGAGTTTCTTGAGAAGATGTTTTCAGCCTTGGTCATGAGCAATTGTTCTATTATGGACGTTGATTTTCAGTATTGCAGCAACTGTTCAGTTCATTGCATGATGATTTTCCTAAAATCAGATTTTGAGAGGTTCATTTCAGTTTTCATGGGCAGCTGGTCCATTCATTCTTCCTCTTCTCAATCTTTTTTCAGTAATGGTTTATGGCCTCAAAAGTGGGAAATGATGCTCCATAGTGATTTGGACCAGATTTGGATAGTGTTTAAGTTCCTTTCCAGTGATTTATTCTATACAAATTCTTGCACTAGTGTTTGGGGCAGCGAACCCTTGCTTGTTTGGGTTCAACCTTTTGAGACTTTTGAGATTTTAGTGGGAGTTTTAATAAATTTTCTTGCATATATCAGAATTATTCAGAAGAGGCATTATACATCCTTGAGGAGCTTTGATGATGCGGCTGTTATGTACATGCAAAGGGCTGTTTATTCTTTTACAAATAGCTATGATGGAGTTACATTTGTTGTTGTGATTTGGTTTGATGCTTTGAGGAGTGATGTTGATGAGAATATCTTTGAGTTGTTTAGAGTAATCTTCTTTATTCTCAGGATGGCGATTGACATTAACATTGCAGATGTTAATTCCTCAGAGATTATTGGGCATGAGATGCTGCTAGATTTTGATTCCATTCCTTCCATGTTTTTCAGTTTGAATTTTAGGCATGCTATCTCCTTGAGGTTGCAGGGATGGTTTATGCAGTTCTGGTGCAGTGATTTCATTCGTGTGTTTAGAGTAGAGCAACATCAACATGATGGAACCTTTCCGAGATGGACTTGGGACCCTGGGATCCTAAATATTTGGTGGGATCAGTTTGGAGTGTTGTGGCATTGCTTGAGGACAAGCAATTTTTGGGAAGGGCGGACTGTAATGTCCCCATTTTGGCCATACGCTCTTCTTTGACTGATAGCCTATTTCTGGAAATCCGTAGGTTGATCAGAAGTGAAATTAGGGTTTCCTTGCTTGGAGATTTGTGGCATTTCTAGGTATTTACTATTTTTAGTAAATACTAATTTTGGCAGTGGTTCAGTTGTCAGCCTTCATTAAGTCATTTCCAGTTGGAGCAGTTGTTATTATGGCTTGGTCTTCAGAGAGGTTTATTTGGTGAAAAAAGATTTAATTAAAGGCATTATGTTTTAATTCACTGTTGACACCCCCTTGGCCTAAGGAGATAACTTAAGTTGTTTTTAAAGTGGGGCCATGAAGGGTACGCCTTCATAAAGAGCTTTATTAATTTTATTAAGAACTTTATTCCTTGAGCAAAAGTGGACGCCACTTTTATATTATTTGAATAAAGTGAAATTCTTGGAGGCTTTTGGGACGCCACTTGAGAAGTTGACTGGTCTTTGGGAATTGGAAAGGTCTCTTGTGTCTTTTGAGCTGCTTCTCAGGCAATTGAAGAGTTTTGTTGAGCTCTTATTTATTGAAGGCTTTTGCTCCAGCATTTTATCCATGAAAATTAAGCTAAAGTTATGCTGTCGAAATGACAATTGACATATTGCTTCGAGGAAGTCTACCTCCTAGCCTCTCATCCAATTTCGTGTTTGCAATATAACACCTAGTTGGCTACATTGCTACTTCTCAACTTCAGACTAGCAGATTGAGCATCAAAGATTGAAGAATTTTGGAGATTTTGGTAATTTTGGTTTGCTATTTCATCAACTGCTGAAAGTGATTTTTATTCATGGCTTATTTTCCAGCTTGAATTTCGTTCTGGGTATTTAACCAATCTGTTTTTTGACCTTGGGCGACCATTCATGCAAGTTTTGAGATTTTAATTTGAAGTGTCTAATTTTTAAATAAAATCGCCCCTCCCAAGAGGGCCGTACCATCTCATGTGCATTGGGAATTGTGCAAGTTAAAAAATAAGTTGGAGTTGCTGCTGTTTGGTGCTTGGTTTTTTGGGCGCCTACCTCTTGAGAAACATTTGCAAAAGATTTCAGTCAATTCGGAGGTGAAACGAGTGAGTTATGAATATTTTACTGTTTCCCAGTCTGCTGTTATAATTTCCAGAATTCTGATTTTTACATCAGACTGTTGCAATTTCCAGATTTTTGGCTTATACTTCAATATTTGAGTGTTATATCATTGTAGAAGTTCATACTTGTATCTAAGGTTCATTCCTTATCAATTGTACTTAGTAATTTGCAGAGTTTTATTTGTAAGGTTGAGATTAAGCATTACTAATCCAACCATTTCTTTCATTTCTGCAATTTACTTTCTGTTTATCATTAAATTACCCCTGGATGGTTTACCGCCAGTGTGGACAATCTATTTGTAACACTCTTATACCCACTTCACAGTGGTGAATCCCCACAGCTCTGTGGATGCCCGCCGCAGCGGATGAATTGTGCTTAATTGTAATTTTCCCCCCACTGTTTGGTGGTAGTGAGGAAATGTTTTCTATGGCTGGTTATCCGCCTAACAGTTTATAATTTCAATTTTCTAGACTCCGTCATATGTTAGCAATCGCCCTCAGTGGGATCTTGAGTGCACATTCTTGACGTTGAGTAGTTCTTCAATTCAAGTTCAGTTTCTTCCATTCAAGTTCAGTTTTCAGTTTGAGGCTAACGCTAATCCAATCATCTATTGCTGGTTATTTTGTGTTACTTCTTCAAAAAATTGGTTAGCATATTTCATATCAATATGCATGGATATCAAGGTCCTTTTGAAATATTATCACTGGCCAAGCTAAAATTGATTGATTTGATTGAGTGATTACCGATAGTGATAATATTGATGAGGATACACAATAATGCAAGGATAGAGTTGTCAAGATAGGAACCACATGAGGATTGGGAAGGATACATCCCAAGATGACGATCGATTGATCGGATAAGATTGATCAAGACTTGTAGCCAGGATATGAACGAAATCTGTCAAATAGTTTGATAACCCATTGGAGTGTAGGTGCTTGATGATATTGATAGGGATTATTTGGATTAATATGGATGGTGGAAAGTTTGATGGTGAGTTTTATTCATGAGATGGTGGTTTCTGCTCAAGATTAAGATCATCAAGTGAGCTAGAAGACATATATCAAGATATTTGTTCAAAAGAAAGATTAATCACTTGCCTCCAGTGTCTAACAATGTAGGGAATACCATGAGTGGATGTGTTAGAGCGATGGGAATGGATATGTGAAGGATAGGCATTGTGTAAATAGATTTGGGATAAAAAAATTTACTTCCAAGGACTATCTCATAATAGGCTATCGTGTTGACCCAAGCAAAATTTTTGGATAGTGCTATGTAGGTGAGGGTATGACATGCTATAGTATATGGTCAAAGGAAAATGACTATGTAGAGATTTTACCAAAAGCATGTTTTGAAGTATATGCCCCTAGCCTTTATCAAGATCAAGGTGGATAGGGAAGATGGAGGCAAGTAGAATGGATGGATAGTAGATTTATTATGGATGAGATTAACTACTCTTAGCTGGAATGGTGCACATAGATGCTTTATTTTATGCATTATGCCTATTTTCTAGGTTTTCATCATGGTACTTGCCTGAAGTTCCATAAGAACGGTTTTTAACTATTGGATGGATTATTTTTTCTTTCCTTTTTTCTTTGTTTTTATTTTTTTTAATTTTTTTAATTTTTAATGATCGTCGATCATGCTAGACCACCTGGTGGTGTTGATGCAAGTGTTTCTTTCATAGTGTGTCAATAATGTCTTGCCTTGATGAGTTGCTTCGCCAAAATAGTAGCACTTGTATACAACACATGAATGTTATTGTGATCATATTTGATACTAGATCTGACCTTATCTAAATATACACATCATGATAGCGTGCCATTAGAGTCATTATGATAAAGTGTTGCCACTGAGACAAGTTTAATGTGGGATTTAGGATTTTTAGATTTTAGGCGGGATATTGTATTTTGGTGGAGGATATGAGATGGAGATGAATTATTCAATAGTTTAGATTGTGTATCTTTTGTTCTCCAAACTTGAGATGGTGGATGATGGAGTGTGGATGTAAGGTTCTGAGTATGTTTGGGACCAACACTCTTATACAGTTTGTATGTTGGAATTGAAGTTTTCTTTGAAGGTGGTGGACACTTTTGATAGTTTGAAGGCCTTTTATGATGTGGCTCGATAGTTTCATTGACTATTGGATTTGGATTTGGATGTTGATTGAATGATTTACATGATCCAATTTTATTTGAGATCCATTTTGACTATATATGTCCACTTTGATTTTTGGATTTATTAGCTTGAAAAGCTTGAATTTGATATTTTTCTTTGTAAGGTTTTTTGTTTTGTTGGTCCCATTTAGTGGATGGAAGAATTAAGGAATGATGGTTTATGATGTGAATTGGAGGAGTGTTGGAAGAAACCTTATGATAAGGACTGTTCATAACACCTATTTCAATATGTTTATTAGATGTAGTTGCCCCCAGAATCATGGAGGTACCACTAACATTGTTAGTTTCTTGACTGATGAATAACCAAGTCCTTGATATTTAGGATTATCAAAAAATTGTATTGGTTCTAGAATACTATGTTCATGTAGGCATAATCCTTTTCCTTTATACTACATTCTTTGACAAATCTTATTTGAAATAGGATATTTTTTGTTTTGATAACAAGATGCTAACTCTTAATTATGTTCTTGGGAATCATCAATGGCTGTTGTCTTCTCATTAGTAAGAAGGCTTGCTTAAAAAAAAGTGAGTGATACAAGTTGATAGGATACTATGGATTCATTGATATGTGGGATAGCTTGCTAATTGATATCTTTAACTTGATTTTGTGAAATATTTGATTTTGATGGTTCTTCAAAAGCTATCAGTGCTTCAAAGTGAATGTAAAAACCTTCTTCATGGTTATCTTTTGAAATTTCACCATAAAGTCCCGTGAATTCGGCTATAGCTTGATCATTTGCAAATATGTCTAGAGTAGGAGACTCTTATTTTGGAGGAAGATCATCTATGTGTCTAGTGTAAT
The DNA here is from genome assembly GCA_007258455.2 of Sequoia sempervirens. NCBI lineage: Eukaryota > Viridiplantae > Streptophyta > Pinopsida > Cupressales > Cupressaceae > Sequoia > Sequoia sempervirens. The sequence goes on along the minus strand of VDFB02035598.1, from coordinate 276,709 downwards.
CAAGTGTCCTATCTACAGAAGTAGAGGTGATTGGAATATGTATTGGGTCAACGTTACTTTTTGAATCATGAATGACATTGAAAGGAATAATCTTGATCAAGGATAGGATGAGATTGCAAGATTTGAATAACTTGATCTTGATTAGTTTCATGACTTCTTCTTGATGCTTTGTATTTTGTTCTTGACATAGACTGGGCTCTGATAATGTGGCATGAATAAGGGGATCTTGGATGGCTACAAAATGTTGGGATGGTGGTAATGGAATTTGAATAGGAATATCCATAGTGGGTGACAAGATGGATGGGATACGAAATGGTATTTGGTTTAGAATTTTATGATTATGGATTGAATATGTATCAAACATTGGATTATCTATTGTGGATATCCCTTGGGGAAAATCATGGAAGGTGTTATTTGTGGATGCTTTGGTTGATGGGCATGATGTAGGTTGTTGTTGCAAAGGTTCTAATGATGAAGGAATGGAAAGAGAGATGGATTCTTCTTGTGGGAACACTTCTTCAAGACATCCTATCATGAAGTCAAATGAGGTGGAGATGTTATGGCCATTCCTAGACATAGGTAACTGGTTTTGATCTTGCTTGGGAAAATTATCTTCATACATTCCTAATTTCTCATCACGTGAGCTATAGATATTGTCAATGTGATTATTATTGGAGGGGTTGGGATCTTAGAGAGGAATCTCTTGAGTTAGCTTAATATGAGATGGAGGACATGATGGTGGAAGCGGGTTGGATGATGTAGGATTAGCCATATGATGGGATTGTCTAAATTTGTTTTCATGTTGAAGTTGAGCATTCCTTGCTATACTTCCTAAGAGATTATTGGAAATGAGGTTTTATTGAATGGTTTTATGGATTGAGATGGAGTGGATTGCAATGGATTAGTGGATGATGGATTAGAAGAGGATGCAAAGGCAATAATAATTTATTGGTTTGGTGATGGGGATGAAAATTTAAGATATGCATGGGAGGTAGGGATTTGCAATATGGCTTGGTGTCAAGGAATTATTTGGATGAAAGATTGGTTTCCCTCATCAAGGTTAGAATAAGGATGAATAATGGATGTTGATTGAGGATTAATTTTTATATCTTTTGTTAATTGGTTGTTGATATGGAGGATAAATGAATGGATGACTAGATTGTTGGTAAGAGGGGTAGATAGGTTGTTGACTTGAGACTGTGGTTGATTGATATTGAGGATCGATGAATGGGTTACTAAGAATTGATTGGTATTCATCTTGACTATGAAGAAGATCAAGGTAAAATGAAGACATGGTTGTGAGTTTGGATTAGGATGGATAATGGGTTGGTTTGACAAATGTGGTTTATTTGACAAATGCGTTCTACCAGTTTTTTGACCTAAAATCTAAGGTTTGTAAGTGAATTTTTAGTTTGGAAAACTTTAATTTTAGGACAAAAAATACAATGCTCAGAATACAAATTTTTTTGTTGACTCTTCGACACTTGGGTAAAAGTCTTAAGGGCCAAATCCCTAATGGTTCTACTGGTAAGAACAAGAAAAGGTAGTATAAGTACAACTTAATTATTCAAGTGGGTGTGTAAATTTGTCGTAGGCCCACCTCACAGTAAAGTGATAAATACTCTAAAAGGTTGGATAGTTAAATAATTATAAATAATTGTTTAATACCTTTCTATATGAGAGTGGATAGATAGAAGTCACAATGACACAGGATCACAATGGCACGAGCACACCTTCTTTCTCTCCTAGAGAGGCTATTGCTAGCAACCCAAAAAGATTCTATCTCAACTCAAGGGAGGACATGGTGAGTAGCTTTAAGCATTGATACTTGTACCTTGCACCACTTCAAATTACAACCAAAAAGAACTTTAGGCTTCTAAAACAATTGATTCGTAGTGGAGGTACTCCATAAACACGACCACCTATGCAAGCTTAAGATCAAAATCTCAAATCCTCACATCCAAAATCACTTGGAAATTCATGAGTGGATTGAGCTCAACTTTCATTTTTTTCCCCTTATATAGCTCGTCAAAAAAAAAGTGCATGAGGTCGAACCCTAGGGTGTACTCTTAGGCAGGCCTCCTATTGAAAATAAAAAGAGAAAGTTTAAGTATTTCTATTTCTCATCACCCAGGATTCACACGTAGCACAAGGGGAGAGGATACATAGAAAACACACTTTCAGTGACAAGATTGACTCACATGTGTGCAAGTGCACAAGACACAGTAGACAGTAGTTCTTTTTAGGATACTCCAATGTAAATGTGAGTTCAACTTTATCTAGAATTGAAATGCACTTTGCCTTCATTTTTAAAACCCAAATTGAAAGATGACAGTTGTAGGTAAATTTTAATGTACCAAATGAAATGTTCAACTTGTGGGTTCTTTTTAATGCACCAAAATCAAATGTTCAAGATAGGGTTCTTTTTAATGCACCAAAATCAAATGTTCAAGATAGGGTTCTTTTTAATGCACCACAATCAAATGTTCAAGATAGGGTTCTTTTTAATGCACCAAAATTAAATGTTCAAGATATGGTTCTTTTAAATGCACCAAAATTAAATGTTAGACTTCTCCCAAATGATCACCACACAACTACAAACAAAAGTTAGTAGCAGAAAAACCAAAAGAAACAACTACTTGACCAAAAATAGAAAGAAAACAACATATTTGTTTTTACCTTTCTGCAAACAAAGGTACGACTCTACAAATAAAGGCGTTGCTCTGTAGAAAAAAGTGCCACTCTGTGGACAAAAGCGCCACAAAATCTTGAAACAACCAAAAATCACATTTTTTTACGTTTAGAATGCAATTTTGCACCAAAATATGAGGTATAATATATGAAATTTTATCCCTTGGCCCTTCCAAACACAACGGCGATGTTTATTTTTCCTCAAAAGGCTCCTAAAAATTTATTTTCAAAATATCTTAAAAGTACATGTTACCTGCAAGATAGAAAATACTATAAACTTGCAAACAACAAGGTTAATACAAAAGGTTATTACGTTCATGTCAAGTTCACCAAATTCTCGATCAAAAAATTGAGATTAATCATAGAAGAGGTAATGAATTAACATGGTAACCACAAAACTGCTATTCAAAACCAAGCACAATTTGAATCATCCAATGGAGTACAATCAAAACAAAGAATTGAATTAATAAAACATTACAATTACCTTCATCATGTCAATGTGATTTACCTGCATTGTTCTCCTTTACTTTGATTTTCTCTTAGATTTGGTATGCACTTCTTTGCTTCAAGCTAAAGTGTATGAAACAGATCAATGTAATAAAAACAACAAAGTTCGTGGTTAGCCCTCAATGAGATGTGAGGGTTGCTTTAATATAATTGTCTTATTTGAATGAATGATCAAGATTAAGAGGAAAAAGATCAAGATCAAGGTCAAGAATCTTTGAGATGAATTGATGAATGAGTTAATTGACTAGACAATTGGTTGTAGGATTTCATTTAACTGTTTGCATGGAGAATTGATTAAGAGAAGGGATTTGATTGCCTCGTTAACTCTCAATGAGTGGGAGTGAAACTGATTTAATCGATCAATGAAGTGGAATTGATTATCTAGTTGACTAAAAGAGATTGGTCGTTAAGTTTGAGGGAATTATGCATGAAATAATAATCAATTATTTGAGGAATGTGCAAGTGAAGATTAAATAAATAAAACATTTATTTATTCATAATGAATGGATAATGTTGAGATGAAATAGGATAATTAAATAATTATTTAATTTAATTTTTTTTAGACTACAAGAATCGGTTGGGTATCTATCCCCCTATAAATTGCAGTGCGCTTGGTAAAAAAATTTCATCTAACCGATGGCATTGGTGCTGGCGTGATACGCCCTTCGGTACCATGAGTTTGGGGGTAGACTAGACCTCGTGACCTCTTGCCTGCAATAGGATGCTTTAGCCAATCGAGCTAGGCCCCTTGCCCCAAATAATTATTTAATCTTAGAAGTGTGGAAAGTGGATAATTAAATATTAATTATTTAATTTTAGAAGGGATAATATATGATTAATTAAATAATAATTTATTTAATTAACTTAGAAGAATAAAGATAATTAATGACACAAATTAATCAAGATAAATAGGAGTTAAAGACTTAATTAAATAAATAATATTTATTTAATTAATTAAGATCACTAGGAGATAAAGACAATTAAATAAATAGGATTTATTTTTTTAATTGAGAAGACTAATGATAAAATGAGTTAATTAAATAACATAAAATTATTTAATTAATAGCAGAATATGCATTAGTGATAATAATTAAATAATTGAAACATTACTTAATCATTAAGAAATGATGATGATTGGTGCTAAAATATTACTCGCAGGCTAGGACAATTTAGGGTATCTACAATAACCAATGAATGGATGTCTATGTTTTGCTTCTTTTCACCAAGTAGCTTGCCTTTGATGATGAGCCAAATGATAAGCATTGGGGTAGGATAAGTCATTGAGCATAGCAAAGTATGATATGCATCTAAAGACAATTCCTTCATAATTAACATGTTGCTTTAATTACCTTGTTGTACCCATACAAAAAATTCATATGATGAAACATTTCAAGCTAAAATCCTATTTTTTAGTCAATATATAGTCATTTTTCAAGATTGTCTTGTTCATCTATATTTTTTTTTTGTCTAATTTGTGATCTTGCAATGACAAGAAATGAAAGTTTTTAGAATATAGACTAATGTACAAAATAAAGATTAGTTAATGAAGAAGATATATGCCAACGAAATGGTGAGTCCCATGTAAAAATGAAAAAAAAAATATAGACTTTGATATGGATTCTATCCCCAACTCTTGGAAGTACCAATCCTACAAATTTGATTCGACAAAATCAATAGACAACTAATGAGTTCCATTTTCTCTACAAATTCCATGACATGCAACAACACATGGTTGCTCAGTCTAGAGACCAATATAAAGCAATGAAGGCAACTAAAGCCAAGTTGAGGAGGCCAAATCATTTACAACAAAAAAAATACTAGTAAGAAATCATTGACAAAAAATAGTTTTGTTTCTTGCACTTCTCAAATATGAACAATATCTACCAAAGCCAACGACTTCAAGACTCTATGGTCGAGAAACAAGATTTAAGAATAAAGTTCTATGTGAAGATGCATAGTTCCTTTGCATGCTAGGGTTTTAACTAATATAAACAAATAGATCTTACACAAAGGCCACATGATGTATTACATGGAAATTTCATATATCATGTTTGAAGCAAGAGATTTATTATCAACAATTTAGTGTAACATCTTTGAGATCAATTTGGTAGAAACCGCAATTGTAGAAAGTTTATTTAAATTAAAAATTATGTACAACATATAGGAACAAAAAACATGAGTAAAAATAATTGTGCACAATAAATTGAAAAACAATTAGGGTAAGAATCTTATGAAGCATACCATTCATGTAAAAGGAGTTTAATACCAAATATTTTGACACACTTTCTAGGTGGAATTGCCCCTACTAGACTCTACCAAATCTCTTAGTCAAACATTTAAATTGTTAGAATTTAGTACATGACATAAAATAGTTAATAGTTAAATAAATTAATTAACATGCTATAGTTAATTTAATAAATAATGTGGTTTTGGTAGTTATATTCCCGTAAATAGCTTCATATGGGATTATGGCCTTTTAAAGGCAATAAAATGTAATAGTTTGGGGTGTAATGTGAATGACCGAATTTTATTTCAAGAGCAATCTTGTTTTTCCTCTCTCATTTCAATATGGTATCAGAGTAGGCTTGATTGACCTCTCTGTTTTCCTTCCATTCATTTGTCTTTCATCTAAAGTGGTTCATTCAAGGGCCAAGCAGTGCATATCACATGTAACAACCATTGATGTTCATCCACCATTCTTGCATTTTTTCAACAGAGGAGCAGTGTAGACCATGTGCAAATCTGTGGCATTCATCACTCGTTTGTATTTCTTCTTTATTTCCATCTTGGTCACTCCTTCCATTGTTTTTTCTCCATTATGTTCATGTTCATATTCAAAATTTGAAAAATAAAAAAAATATCATTTTGTGTTTTATGCTGCCAGTCATTTTTGTGGATTTCACCGTGGCTTTACTTTGTTGATTTCACCGTGGTGTTTTTCCAAGATCACACAACATAGATAAATTGTGTCCACTTGTTTTGGCATTTGAGTTTGCACACAATAAGCGTGAGGTTGAGAGGAGGAGAGAGTTCAATCTGTACATAATAAGAGGAGGAGAGAGTTTGCAAGAGGAGAAAGTGGACACTGCAAAGAGGATAGGCAGTGAAAGGAAACAATGGTGTAGGGGCACCATGTTGGTCCATCTTGTAAATATGGTCAATTTTGGTCTTGTGATAGGTTTAGGGTAATTTGAGTTTTTTGTTGATGCAATAAGGTCATAATAGACCATTATTCATGGTAGTTGATTCATTTTGAGACAATGTTGTTAATGTTGCAATTTATGCAAATGTTGTCATATAAAAATTGCAAAAAGGCAAGTTTGAGGAAGACCAGCGGTCATGCAACTCAAAAGTTGGTTTTTTTGGTCGTGTTAGTTTGTTTTAGGAGGGAAAATTTTAAATATGCTTGTAGAACCTTGAGGGAGAGGTTGGATATTGTATGTGAAGATTGAACAATAAGAATTCCCTATTTTCCATAAAAAATTAAGTGTTTTTCAATCAATCTTGCTGCTATAGAGAACTTACACGGCCTGTATGGCTTGATGGTGACTCCAAAATGATTTGAATTGTTGCATGAGTGCTTTAGCTATCATTTGGAATTTATTTGAGGTGTTTTCATTGAGGTTGAAGAGTTTTATTGAGTTTTTTCTGTAGGCAGGTCTGTAACTCAAAAATTGGGGTTTTGAGAGTATAAAATGGGAATTTGAGCCATTCCACCCAGTGTAATTGGTTAAACTTGATGGAATGGTACTCTTAGATGTAGGTTTTGATCTAATGTAGTTGGCATGAGCAAGGAAGGTGAAATAAAGGGTTTGGAGTGATGCCCTAGTTGCCAATTTCATGTGTTTTTGCCCTAATTTGGTGGTTAAAGGTTAGGAATGGTTGAAAACTCTTGGGGCAGTGATTTTTGAAGGTTTATTGAGCATGTGCGGGCCTAATGTGAGATTTTTTGTAACTAGTAAAAAATAAGGGTTTTGTGGTTGGGTATCTTTGAAGGCATTTCTATCAACAAAAGTTATTGATTATAAGCATTTATAACCTATTGAGAGTAGTGGGATAGATTTTGGAGGTTCGGAAGAAGAATTTTGTAGAGTGGCTTTGGAAAATAGGGCTAATTGAGCCCCTGTTCAGTGTACTAGTCCATTTTAGGGATTGATGTTCCAAAGTAAGTATATAAGATTTTAAGATATGTTAAAGAAGATGATATTAGGTGTTTGAAACAACTTTTGGTTTCTGGGTTTGAGGAATGTTCTGTGAGTTGTGCTTAGAAAACACTAATTGCATGGCTACAAGAAGAGTTGGAGGGAATTGAGGAAATGTGCCAAGATAGGGTTTTGGAGAATGGAAAATTGTTGGAAACACTTTGAATTGTGTTTGTTGAAGGTTTTTCTCCCTACTTTGCATCAAGTGCTATCAAAGCATAGGTATTAGATCTTTTGAAGGTGAAACGTTATAGTTTGAAGAGCAAAAGGTTGAAAGTTAAAAAAGAGAAAATGCCTCCTAAAGGTAGTGCAGTACTTGCAAGGGAGATAAAGATGTTGAAAGAGTCACAAGAAGCAATCTTAGCCATATTTGTGGCAATGGAGACACAAAAAAGAAGAGGAAAGGCCATTGAAGAGGAAAGTGACTGAGAAGAAGAGGTAGAGGGTGAGGAATGATGCAATGTTGGAAGTAAAATAAGATGAAATGGTGTCAAAAACACTTTAAGAGAAGGTCAAGGATGAATTGATTGTGGAAAAGCAAGATTGCTTAGAAAAGCATGATGAGATCATGGTAGGGACAATGCTTTGTCCTTTGATTGGAAAAAACGCTAGAGGGCAATCAAACATTGTTAGAAGAGTGGTTTGTAAGTTTGATAAGACAGTGATACTTGAGGCAGAGAACTTGAGAAAAGAAATCAAAGCAAAAGGTGAGATGAATCAAGGCGAAAGGAAAAGGAAAGTAAATGATTTTAAGAGTGAAAAAAGAGTAAAGCAGAGTGAAGTACAAGAAAAAGATGGTAAAGGAATGTTTACAGGTGTGAAGGAAATTTCTACATCATTTTATGATAAGGGAAAGATGAGGGAACATTCAACAGGTTAGTTGGTGAGGATGGAGCATATTCTAAGTGGCAAGAAGTCTACAAATGCAAAGCACAATGCAAGTTTTCAGTTTTGGAATCAAAGGACAAGTTTACCAGAAAAAGGAGCATTTAAGGATCAAGGAGATGATGTGAAGAAGCATTTTTTGATGCAACTCAGTCCTCAAAGGGACTTGAGGTCTTTTTTCAGGCCGAGTGTATGGTGCAGGGGCACCATGTTGGTCCATCCTGTAAATATGGTCAATTTTGGTCTTGTGATAGGTTTAGGGTGATTTGAGTCTTTTTTTGATGCAATAAGGTCATAGTAGACCATTAGTCATGTTAGTTGAGTCATTTTGAGAAAATGTTGTTAATGTTGCAATTTATGCAAATGTTGTCATATAAAAATTGCAAAAATGCAAGTTTGAGGAAGACCAACGGTCATGCAACTCAAAAGTTAGTTTTGTTGGTTGTGTTAGTTTGTTTTAGGAGGGAAATTTTTAAATATGCTTGTAGAATCTCTAGGGAGAGGTTGGAGATTGTATGTGAAGATTGAACAATAAGAATTCCTTGTTTCCATTAATTTTTTTGTGTTTTTCAACCAATTTTGTTGCTATAGAGAATTTGCACAACTTGTACGCCTTGATGGAGACTCCAAACTGATTTGAATTGTTGCATGAGTGTTTTAGCTATCATTTGGACTTTATTTGAGGTGTTCCCATTGAAGTTGAAGAGTTTTATTTAGTTTTTTTTTTTTTTTTTAGGTAGGGAGGTCTGTAACTTAGAAATTGGGGTTTTGAGAATATAAAATGGGAATTTGAGCCATTCCACCCGGTGTAATTGGTTTAAACTTGGTGGAATGGAACTATTGGATGTAGGATTTGATTTAATGTAGTTTTCATGAGTAGGGAAGGCGAAATAAAGGGTTTGGGTGATGCCCTAGTTGCCAATTTCATGTGTTTTTGGCCTAATTTGGTGGTTTAAGGTTAGGAATGGTTGAAAAATCTTGGGGAAGTGATTTGTGAAGGTTGATTGAGAATTTTTAGGCCTAATGTGAGATGTTTTTGGTGTTAGTTTTTAAAGAGAAGACTTGGAGACCATATTTTCAATAAACCCCCTTATAATTAGTAAAAAATGAGGGTTTTGTGGTTGGGTATCTTTGAAGGAATTTATATAAAAAAGTTGTTGATTCTAAGCATTTATAACCTGTTGAGAGTAGTGGGATAGATTTTGGAGGTTTGGAAGAAGAATTTTGTAGAGTTTCTTTGGAAAAAAAGGCTAATTGAGCCCTTGTTCAACGTACCAGTCCATTTTAGGGATTGATGTTCCAAAGTAAGTATATAAGATTTTAAGATATGTTAAAGAAGAGGATATTGGGTGTCTGAAATATTGGTGTAATTAATTATTTAATTACACTTTAGGATAAGTTTACTTAGGTAATTATTTATTTCCTAGGATAATTATCTTTTAATTCTTATCTTATTGAGCTGTCTTTTTGCTCAAGATAAGATTAGGGTTGCTTTTTCCTGCTTTATTGCATCATTGCCTTTTCAAAGGCTTTTGTATTATCTGTAAAACATTATTCTCAATAATCAACTATTCTGATTTTTTGCTTGCACAAGTTTGCTCTGAGAGTTTACAGAACTTTTTCATTTCTTGTTCTGAATATTTGTGCATGTGATAGGTGATTGCTTGCAGGGGTTCTTGGGGACTGTGAAGTTGGTTTTTCAACTTCTACATGGTATTAGAGCTCCAGACCTGTCGCTGCCTGTTCGTGATCTGAAGATATTCTCTCACAGTGTATTTTTCTATGCAAGGGTTTCAAGTCAGATTGATTTTTTGTGGATCTGGGGGTAGCCAAATTTTTAGAGCACTTTGGGCTCGAATAGACGTCACCATTGCGATTAGAGCGTCCAAAAACCCCAGAAACGCCTTTTGTTTCATCGATTTAGGCAAAAGTTGAAAAAAAGGCAAAAAAAATTTAGCCAGAGAGGTCGTACGGCCTCCTAGCACGCAGATTGAGGCAAAAATTTTCAAAAAAAATTCAAAAAAAAAAATCCAGTCTTTTTATAAAAACTTGCGCGGCCAGTTCAAAAGGCCCGCGCCGCTCCTGAGCCGCCAAGCGGCCATCGGTTCTCCATCGGGCGGCCACCGGCCACCAGCCCTGCCACCTGTCTGCACTGCCGCCTGTGGCCCCCGCGGCCCTTCCGTCGAGCTCCGCCGAGCTCCCCCGTGCTCTGCTGAGCTCCCTCACTGCCGTGCCGCCGACCTGTCTTACGCCCCCGCGGGCTCACAGAACCTTACCGGTGGTCCTATCGGGGACCAGCCCTAGCCCCTGCCAGAATTCTCGACCCCCGCAGGCCAAACCCTACAGCTGGCGATCATATGTGCGACTGGGAGCTAAAGGCAAAGGGGTCAAAATTTTACACCTGTTTAGGCTGGAGGTCCTTTTCTTAGGCCTTTTTTTCATTTGCTCATAACTTTTGCAAACAGAGTCGGTTTGTCAAAAATGAGATATTTCTGGGAAGCTGATTCGACGAGGGATCCAGTGGTGCAGATATTTTTTTTTATTTTTCCAGTTTGATGCCTTTTTCGCCTGTCAAAGCCAGAAGTAGTTGTTTTCACTCCGGGAGGCGTAACTTTTGCGTTCTGGCTCCGTTTTTTGAAAACAAATAGGCATTGGAAAGCTGGTTCCGCCCTCTTCTTAGATCTCAGACCTATTTTTGCAGAATTTTTACCAGGTATCTGATTTATTTGTCAGAACTCAGCCTTTATCTTTTTGAGTTATTTTCTTGGGAAACGTGCAATCGAGAGTTTTTTTGAGATCCAAGAGGAATTTTTTTAATTTTTGAGAGTATATTACTGCTATATTCTGTCATGGATTTACACAACATTGCACCCCTTACTCCATTCAACTATTTTGGTTGGAAAAAACAAATGGATATTCACTTGAAACATAAAGGGTTGTATAGGGTAACCATGGGTACAAAAATTGAACCTACAGGTGCTATTGAAAAGAGAAATGGTTTAATAGGTGTGATGAAGCTTATGGCACATTATGTCTATCTATTTCATCTGACCTACTTTTCCACATTGAATCTTGCACTACACCAAATGAGATATGGGATACTTTGGAGTCCTTGTTTGGGAAGCAGGATACTATGAGAGGTTTTCAGTTAGAGAATGAGCTTATTGGCTTAAATCTTAGGGATTTTGATAGCATCCAGGAGTTTTTCACCAAACTCAAGTCTCTTAGATTACAGTTGTCATAGTGTGGTGTTTAGAAAGAAGACTCTCAGTTGATATTGTCCATCCTTTCTAAGCTTAGACTTGATTATTTAGTTTTTGTTTCTACCTTTTATGCCACTAGGGATGCACTTGGTATGAGATTCACTATGCCATCTCTTGATGACTTTGCTTCATCTCTCACTCGAGAGCAAGCTAAGTTAGCTAGCATGGGTATGGTGAAACCTTCTTCCTCTTCACACGCACTTATTGCATCACAGGAGCCCAGAGATCAGAAGGCTTCTACAGGCAAAGGCAAGGAACATAAACAAAAGGATTCCGAACCTCATGAGCAACAAAAGGAGTCCTCATATTCATCCTCCTCTTCTAAGGGGAAATCATTTAGGAAGGAGAATTCTACATGTGCATAATGCAAGAGGGAAGGACATGCAAAACATAATTGTTACAAGGACATTGATGAGTTGAAACATCTTCTTCAGAAACATCAGATTGATTTGCCTTCTAGGATGTCTGCATCATCTTCTTCTCCTCATTCTTCTTCTTCAGAGTAGCATAACACATGCACAACTGGTTTACATACTTCATCAGATATGAAGGGACATGCTCTTTGTGCTTCTTCAGGTATTGGATCAGGGAGATGGCTTCTAGATTCAGGAGCATCTCATCATATGACATCTTCGCAGTCTATGTTCACTTCCTTTGAGCCTTGCACTATGTCTCCCATTTTGATGGGAAACAACACTTACATGAGTATTACAGGGAAGGGGTCTATTAGTTTTGGGGACCACTCCTTTCAAGATGTCTTGTGTGTCCCTCACTTGACACATAACCTTCTTTCCATCTATCAGATAACACATGGGGGCAATGGGAGATCTGTGGAGTTCACACCTGATTCGGTTATCGTCAGAGACTTGCAGAGTAGAGCAGTCATTGCTACTGGGATAGTGGATCACTCCTCTCAGTTGTATTCCTTCACTGATTTTGCTACTGGTGGTGCTTCTGTTCCTACAGCTGTTCCTCACACTTTGCGTGTGCATCATCATTCAGAGGAGAGATTTGGCTTCTTGAACATTGTTGTTCTCACTTCGGATCTTGTTCTCGAGCCTTCTGCTCCATCTCCTCCTCCTCTTGTTGCTTCTTTTGTTTCAGTGCAATAGGATCCAATTGATCATACATCTTTGGAGGTTTCTATTGAGTCTTCACCTACTTCGGCTTCTTCATTCGTTGAGGTCACACCTGCTTCTGTGGAGACATCTTGGGCTGCACCTATTCCACCTTCAAAGATTTCTTTCATTCGACCTCTTCCCTCTCACTTCTTTCTGGAGATGCAGTTTCTTCACTTCTTTTGGAGTTACTTCATTCTGGGGGGGATCTGTGGTCTCTTTCTTCCTCTCTTATGGGGGGATTCTTTCATGTATCTTTGTGACGAATGGTGTCCTTGGGGGGTCTTATGGATTCCTCCATTTTTCATCACTTAGGTAGTTTATTGCATTCTATTTTGGAGAGGAGTTTTGTTCCCATGTGGTTTTCTCCTTTACCCCGTTTGATTTAGTTTGCATTGCATTTGTACATGAGTACCTGATCAGGCCTTGTTGTCGGGACTCATATTTGCATAATAATTTGCTTCTCCCTAAGTTGCACTTATGGGGGGGGGTATTGGTGTAATTAATTATTTAATTACACTTTAGGATAAGTTTACTTAGGTAATTATTTATTTCCTAGGATAATTATCTTTTAATTCTTATCTTATCTTATTTAGTCGTCTTTTTGCTCAAGATAAGATTAGGGTTGCTTTTTCCTGCTTTATTGCATCATTTCCTTTTCGAAGGCTTTTGTATTATTTGTAAAAGATTATTCTCAATAATCAACTATTCTGATTTTTTGCTTGCACAAGTTTGCTCTGAGAGTTTACAGAACTTTTTCATTTCTTGTTCTGAATATTTGTGCATGTGATAGGTGATTGCTTGCAGGTGTTCTTGGGGACTGTGAAGTTGGTTTTTCAACTTCTACATGAAACACCTTTTGGTTTCTAGGTTTGAGGAGTGTTCTATGAGTTGTGCTTAGAAAACACTAATTGCATGGCTACAAGAAGGGTTGGAAGGAATTGAGGAAATGTGCCAAGATAAGGTTTTGGAGAATGGAAAATTGTTGGAAACACTTTGAATTGTGATTGTTGAAGGTTTTCCTCCCTGATCTACATCAAGTGATCACATGTGCAAAGGCATTGATAACTTGTTTAATTGTTGCCTAAACTAATGCCCAAACTATGCTGAAACAAAATTAAGGTGATTGTCACAATATCGGTTAATGCCTAGGCTGCGCTAAATCCTATCAAGGTGTTCTGAAGAGAGGGGTTAGGGCACAATTTTCTTTATAAGTTTTTTTCCTTTTATTTCTAAAAGATAAAGGCCAATATTGGAGATATAAGTATTGTTTTTAAGAATGCATTTTACTTAACACAAGATGGATAAATTAAGCCTTTTTGAAAAGTTTGATGGAAATGATTTTCATAGTTGTAAAATACAAATGCAATTATTGTTAATTGAAAGGGATCTTTGGGAAATTGTTGATGGTACAGTGCCAAAGCCAACAAATGTAGATGAACTTAAAAAATGGAAGGTAAAAGATAAGAAAGCATTTTCTATAATTGGTCTCGATTTATCTAAACCTTATTTTCCTCATGTAGATTTTAAAAAATCTTCTAAGGACATCTAGGAAACATTGAATACTTTGTTTAGATCAAAAGTTGATAGTGTAGAAATAACTATAAAACAAAAGCTATATGGTTTGAAAATGGAAGAAGGTGAAGATATAGTGTCTCACATTAGTAAATTTTGTTCCTTGATAAATGAGTTGGCTGGTATAAATGAAGAAATAAAAGAAAATGATGCAAAAGTCATTCTTTTAAATAGTATGCCAAATAGTATGTCTCACAAGGTATTCACCTTAAGAAAAATCAACTCAACTCTAGAAAGTATTACATCCACATTGCTTGATGAAAGAAACAAACATGTTTCAGAAGAAGTTGCATTGACTGCACAAAATAAAGCTAGTACTTCTTACAAAAAATCCAAACATATGAAAAAGTTCAAACATGCAAGTGGCACATGTTTCTATTGTAAAAAGATAGGGCATGTAATACTAAATTGCAAATAGAGAGCATGCAATCTTCTTGATGGAAAGTTGCAAGATAACGCTTTGATAATTGAAGGAAAGGACCACACTTCAAGTGATGAAGAAATTCCACATCAAAGTGATGAATAATATGTGTACTAATTTCTAGTTTTCCTCTATGTCAGTACTAAGGGGGGTGTTTGAATTTAGTACATGACATAAAATAGTTAATAGTTAAATAAATAAATTAACATGTTATAGTTAATTTAATAAATAATTTGGTTTTGGTAGTTATATTCCCGTAAATAGTTTCATATGAGATTATGGCCTTTTAAAGGCAATACAATGTAATAGTTTGGGGTGTAATGTGAATGACCGAATTTTATTTTGAGAGCAGTCTTGTTTTTCCTCTCTCATTTCAATATAAATTTAATGTGCTTACACCATTAAGGAATTCAAAGTCATAAAAATATACTTTTCATTGGAAAAAGCCACTCAAAATCTTGTCACTAGGGTTAAAAAGTGATAGTAAGTTATCTCCACCAATATTTGAAAGGTCATAAAGGAGGCACACTTTTTTAGTGACTTTGCCTCTAAGTTTTTCCTACTAAATGATGGCAAAAATATAAGTACAAAGTATTGAGCATGTGACGTTTTTCATACTTTTAGTGGTAGATACCAAGCAAATCTATTTAAGCAAACATTCCTTATAGATTTGTCATCTATTTTATCCCCCTCATCTTGGAATCTTGAGACAAGTTTATATTAGTAAAGAGACCATCTTTCAAGCATGAAATTACTATTGCAAAAAATAAAGTTTCAATGACATCACCATGGCTAAGGGTTTTAAATTATTTTCAAGTATCCACTATGATTATAACAGAGAAAAACTTCCATCAAAATGATGAAAAAACAATTCAAGGATGGGAAACAATTCTAACGACAACTAGCAACATGAAGCACTTCATTCAATGAAGAACCGCAACGACAGTCAACAAATAAGAACAAACACAACCAAAGCACTTTAATGGAATTCAATCAATGTTCACAGTTGCTCTAACTGCAAAATTCAACTTTGAGTTTGTAAGCCGTTGTTGTCTTTACTTTTGTTGTAGTTGGTCATAGTCGGCCATAGCATAGTTTGGTCATGTTAATAAAACTATAGTTAGCGGGAATAATTAATGTAATAAATGTCATGTGTATTCGGGTAACTAAGTCCTAGTTAGTGGTAACGGGCTGTTATGAAGCGTCACGATGGCTGGTTTCTCAACCACCACTGAGCATTATATATACTCAATTTCTATTGTCGGGAACATGTTATGACGATCATGGTTGATAGTACTATTGATATATCTATGATTGTACATGGTGACATTTACTGGAATTGAATAGAAGCATCTCATATTTCAAGCATATTATGTTTTCCAATATGTTGTTCTATTCCATGTTCTGCATGTAGTTTAGTTTACCCCCGTAGTACGTAGTACGTTGAATTACCCCTAGTGGAGTAAACATATGGCATCGTTGCCTAAGCAGACTAGGGAATCACTCGTCATGGCAGCGTAATGGGTCCACCGATGAAAGATCCTGTGGATGCTAATGAAGAAAGGGAAGACTTGTTGACTGAAGATCTGATAAATCTGTGGAAGATATCCCTAAGAGATCACATACGAAGGGAATCCCGTAGGTGGGAGATCCTTGAGGCAGTTATCTAGGATAGACTGGAAGTGAATGATGAGGTGGATCACCTCCTTAATCATATGCCCAGATTGCTAGCCTGTCATTTCATCATCCTACAAGACCTTCGAGAGGAAGAGGATCAGGAATGTTGAAGGAAAAAAATATTACATCAGTACGAAGAAAGAACCAAACAAGAAGAGAAGGAATGATACACTAGCTAGAGACGTACTCCTGATAACCAACAATGATAGCATGAACACCTTTTAATGCCCGTACGATCGAACAAAGACAAGAACCAAGTACCAAGCAGGCACGAGACTCAAGAGAAGGTTCGACAATCACTTAGGCTGTAAGAGCAAGAAAATTGGTGACAAAGAATAAAGAAAGTTGGTAAAGAATTTGATGAAGATCTAATTGAAATAAACCAGAGTATTAAAAAAACACATGAGAATCTAAAGAAAATAGAAACATCCATTGGTGGAGCACATAAAATTTTGGTTGAAGGGAGGGACGAAGGACCCTTCGAAACTCCATATGTAGGAAGGTATAATATTTATGAAAACAAAGATGAATTAAGTGAAGAACTTGATAGTAGCATCAAACGTCTTTGGGTGTTGTCCATATTGGACGACAACGAACGATTGATGAGTGGAAGATCTAAGCCTAGTACCCCAAGGTGCAGGGAGTACTAAACGAAACCCTAGGTGACTCAAGGTATCAAGGACGTTGATGGAAGATGTGGGAGTGACTTGTACATGGCTGAGAGTGCAAGTGACGCACCAGAACATAGCGGGGAAACTGGTCTAGTTAGGTCCAATACACAAGGGGGACAATGGGGAAAGATGGTGACTCTAGCCGAGCGACAAAAGCTGCCAAAGTTTATGGGGAATGGGTTAGAAGATCTAGTACAAAATTGCAAAACATGTGAAACCATCTGGATAGCAAATGGATAAGATGATTTGGATTAGTGGCTGAAAACATTTCCAGTGACACTCAGAGATAGTGCCATCGACTGGTACTCTGAATTGGATCAAGTAAACAAAGCTACATGGAGATTATTGAAGCAGGAATTTCAAGAGAAGTTCAAAATCCTATAGGATGATAGCGAGATTGTTGTGGATATATACAATACCAAGAAAGGAAAGATGTGTGGACCTACAATAAAAAATTGAAAGATTTGTTGGGGAAACTTGAGTCACAGCCAACAGATGGCTTGAAGAAAAGGTGGTTTATTGAGGGACTACTTCCCTCACTCCAAACGAAAATGAAGGTGGTACCTGCATCCTCATACATTGAATCATATAACCGTATAATGGACATCGAATGTGAGAACAAGACATCCTCCAGAGGAAAGAAGAAAGATGATGAAGAAAGTGCGGGGGAGAGAAAAGATGAATCAACAATCGTAAAAGCTCTCTGTCATGACATGTTGCGAATGATGAAAGAATTGAAAGCTAACAAAGAAGGGTCCAAGGAGGTGAATGAACTGTGGTGTACCAAATGCAAGATAGAAGGTCATACAAAGGTGAACTGCCTAAAAAAATTGTTCTGTAACATCTACCAAGTTATGGGACACTCCATCAAGGAGTGCCCGTACAACTTAAAAACATGAAGTTTGCAAGTGTTCTTCACACGAGGAGAATAGTCAACCCCTTCAACCACACTACTGAAACTCCAAAGCAACAACGCATCCCCTGGTGGCTACCACAACAATTGGAGGAATAGTACGCCAAGAAGAAAAATTCAGTATGACAACAAAGGTAGACCCATGATACAATGCCAAAAATGTAATGAATGGGGTCACTTTGCGAGGGACTACTAGAGCAGTCAAGGCACCAAGGGAAGCTATGCAAATGGTATGGTTTGGGTGATCATGAAGAAACCGACTGCCTGAAGCAAAAAGACATCAACATGTTGGAGATAGCTGATGAAGAGGTCCTAGAAATTACAAGGGCGTAGTCGAAGAAGGCCAATTATCTAGACCCTTGTATGGAGAAGGAGACCCCAAGAAGCCAAGGAAAAAGTGGAAGAGGCAATGGTGAATGAACAAAGAACTTCTAAAGCGGCTAGTACGTCGTTGCAGTCAGAGTTTGAGAAGAACATAATACGATAGGTAATTCACACAATCATACCAATCAAGGTAACATACCTTTTGCAAATGATGCCTCAATTGAGGGTAGCATTCACAAATGTCATTTAAGACAATATTCAAAAGGGTTTGACGGAAAGCATGACATAATCGACAGGAGAGGTCAAAGATCCAATGCTACTTGCAGTAAGTGTCAGGAGGAAGTCGGTCGTCATACAAATGGAGATCCTAGGGATGAAACTCTTCAACATCATTGTTTATGGAGGTTTTGGGGTGAACGTATTGCCAGAGGAGACATGGAAGTGCCTGGGTAAGCCAACCCTCTGGCCCTCGACATTCCACCTATTAGGAGAAGACCATCATGGCATCAAACCTCTCGGTACATTAATGGCACATAAAATTTTGATTGACACACAACAATTCTTGTTAAATTTCATTGCCATCCCACTGGAGAAAAAGGCGTACGATGCACTATTGGGACGGGGATGGATTGCTACTAAGGAAAACCACAACTAGAATAGGAACACACTCCCAATCGAGAGCCATGGGAAGAAGTACAATATTGATCTAAAGAACTAGATGATCAATGAAGAATTGCCATCTTCGGGATCAGAATCGGATGGAGGATCGGATGTTGATGAAGAAAGAAAGATAACGGAGCTAAACAAGGAAGGTGTACTAGAGATTGGAAGTTGCTCAAAGGATGAGACCAGTTCACTGAATGTGTTATTTCATTGGAAAATGGAAGATTATGAAGTCTTCCACCTTGATTGCAACATGCTACAAATCAGAGAAGGGGGAGAGGAAGAAGATAAGGGCTCGACCAGTCATAAATTTTTGCTAGATTATGGTGAGTATAAGGAAGGTGTGGAAAAATTGGATGAGACACCAATGCACAAGTTTGAACAAGACAAACTCATCAAGTACAAAGAACTGACATTGAAGAAGGTAAACCTAGGAGAACAAGAAAAGCCTAAGGAGATTCTCATCGGTGATGATTGGGACCTTGTACTGAAGGCAACAAAATTCAAAATCTTCATGGAATATAAGGATTCCATCACCTAGACATACAAGGATCTAAAGGGTATACCACCGGATTTGTGTATACATAGGATCCCTCTTGTACCGAGAGCCCAACCCGTATGGAA
Organism: Sequoia sempervirens; assembly: GCA_007258455.2. NCBI lineage: Eukaryota > Viridiplantae > Streptophyta > Pinopsida > Cupressales > Cupressaceae > Sequoia > Sequoia sempervirens. The sequence goes on along the minus strand of VDFB02035598.1, from coordinate 257,175 downwards.
GAGACCCTACAAGATGAATAAAAATTATGCCACCAAGGTGTAAGAGGAAATTGAGAAGGTGTTGGAAGTGGGCATTATTTTCAAAGTGGAGGTCAGCGAGTGGGTGTCACCCATTGTCATCTCCTTGAAGAAAGAAATAGAGTAGACCAAGATATGTGTCAACTTCTGGAGTTTGAATGTCATGACCATCAAGGACCCGTTTCTTATTCCCTTCACCGATACAATCCTTGAAGAGGTGGTTGGACATGAAATGTACTCATTCTTGGACGGGTTCTCAGGCTACAACCAAATTAGTATTTCTGAGGAAGATAAGTTGAAGACTACTTTTGTGGTTGAGTATGGGGTGTATGTGTACAACCAGATTCCATTTAGGTTGTGTAATGCACCAACCACGTTCTAGAGGTTAATATTGCATATTTTCGATAAGATGTCTGTAGGCAACTTTAAAGCCTTCCTAACCGACTAGTTGATTTACAATGACAAAGAAAATAATTTGAAGGCCCTCAGGTAGTGTATGGAGAGGTGTAGAGTAGCTCACCTCGTATTAAACCCCATGAAATGTAGGTTCATGGTCCCACAAGGAAAGTTATTGGGACATATTGTGTGCAAGGTTGGACTGAAAATTGACCCTGACAAGGTGAGAGTGATTGTATAGATGGACGCTCCAAAGAACATTACCAGTGTGAAGTCCTTCCTTGGGTATGTAGGGTACTATCAAAGGTTTATCAAAAAAATTGCACAAGTGTTGTACCCTCTCGACCTACTGACGAGGAAGGGACAACCCTTCATATGGGTGAAAGAACAAGAGAAGGAATTTAATGAACTGAAGGACCGGTTGATCAGTTCACCCATACTAGCATACCTGTACTTGAATAAGGAGTTCCATGTACATGTGGATACCTCCAATTTTTCTATTGGAGCGACACTGGCACAAATGGAAGCACACAGGTTGGACCACGCAATATTTTTTGTGAGTCGACTACTTTCTAGAGTAGAGAGAAACTATAGCACTACCAAACGTGAAACACTGGGGATTGTTTACTCCATATAAAAATTCAGGCATTATCTGCTAGCCACGCCATTCACCTTTTATGTGGATCACCATGTTGGAATATTGTGCCTCAATCTCACAGGTTGACACCTCTGGAAGAGCAAAGCTAGTATGACATTCATTGTGTCTGGCTGACTAGCAGTTGTGAAACCTTGTGGAATGTTCAGGTCGTCGAGACCTTGTTGATGTCTTGCCGACTGGAGCCTATTGCTGTGACATATTGATCGTTGTGTTGTTTCTATCTCTCACCGCTCGAGATCTCTGGCTGACAATTTAGTTCCTGTGATGGTCAGAGAGACTGATAGCGACTGAAGTCATTGGAGTAACACAAAGGCTTCGGTGTGAACTCTTAGTGATGGAGGATTGTCTCGCCAATAGTGTTACACTTGAAGACATCAGGTAGACCCTTGGCCGAATGACTTGCTTCGGTATAATGTTTCATTGATAGTGGTAAGTCTTGTCGATAATGTAACATGTGTGTTGTTATCAAATGTCTTCGGTATTACTCCTAGAAAAAGGTGGTCTAGGGGTAACATGGAGGCTTCGGTATGAAGTCTTAGCGACGAACGAAGTCTCACCGATGGTGGAACATTGTGGTGTAACTTGAAGGAATCGGTATGATTTCTTGGTGAAGAGCGATAGTCTCACCAAAGAGAAAGTTGATATCTATGTAACCTTTGAACATCGATATGATGTCTCATCGAATAACGATGGTCCTGTTGAATAGCGATACATGTGATGGATATCGGTATGATGTCTTGGTGATAAGGGGAAGTCTGAGTGACAACTTGTGAACTTGGTGTAACCTCTTGCCGATAGCGATGAGTTTGGCCGATATCGACAGTTAGATCTTGTGGCATCGGGGAGACATGGTAAGTGTCTCACTAACATGCGAATAAGGTTTGAATGCCTTTGACTGAGTGATGACTATCCTACGTGGTGAGTCTACGACCAATCAGAGAAGCCAAATGGGAACCGTTGGAAGTTAGTCTGTTGTGGCTGTTCTATGAGGAAGTTTGACAGACAGGGACGATATGAATATATTCTATAATTGCAGATGATGTTCAGTTTGATCAATGTTCGATGCACAGTTTGATGTATGATCAGTGTGAATTCAATTCTGAAAGATTGTAACTTGAATGTTCTGTACAAGGTTGATCAAGGATTATGCTATTGTAAACTGACATCAGAAAGATAAGTCTGATCTCTGTATGTAATCTCTATTACTGTAATACAAAGTGACTTCTCTTGGTGTGGTGGGTTTTTCTCCTGTAAGGGTTTTCCCATGTAAATCTGGTATTCATGTGTGTATGTTATATTCTTTGTTTCTACTATTTCTTTCAAGTGTATCTTAATTGGACTGTAATTGAAAATTTAAAAGCACCTTTGCATTCTTCCCTGAGATTTTGACGTTAGGAGAGTTGTTTTTGCACCTTAGCTTTCCTTACAAGTGGTATCAGAGTCTGGCCAGTTGTGTTATCCTTGTGGTATGTTGGGTTTTTTGAGTCAATTTCTGTTTAGTGGGAGTCTTGTAGAAGTTTGGTAATTCAAATTATAGATTAAGATGGAAAGCATGTCAAGAAAGATTGAAATTGAGAAATTCAATGGCAATAATTTTGAGTTGTGGAAACTCAGAATGGAAGATCTGTTGGTTGATCATGATATGTGGCTTGTTGTGTCTATAACGAATCCAATAGGCATGAAGCAAGAGGATTGGGACCTTGCAGATAGAAAATAAAAGGGGTTGAAGGCTTTGTTTAGCAGAATTTTTTCTTTTGAATGTTCATGAAGAAAATACTGCATCTTCCTTGTGGAAAAGACTGGCATCAATTTATCAGGGCAAGTCCTTGGTGAATAAAATTTTCTTAGGAAGAAGTTGTATGCTTTGAGAATGCAGGAGGGAGGATCTATTGTTGATCATTTGAACTCTTTCAACATGGTGATTGCACAATTAACATCTGTTGGTGTGAAGATTGATGAAGAGGATCGCTGCATGTTGTTATTGTGTTATTTTCCAGATTCTTGGGATCACCTAGTGATGGCTATTGGGAGTACGACATCCACTTTTAAGATGGAAGATGTTGTTGCTTGTTATCAGAAGAGATGAGAAGGAAATCTTCTAAGATGGCGAAGGAGGCCCTTGCTGTTAGAGGAAGGTCGAAAGAGAAAGGCAAGAAGAAGGACAATAAATCCAAATCCAAATAAGACGGGAGATCAAAGTCTCCTGGTAAGAAGTCCAAGGTGAAGTGTTGGAATTGTGGGCAACTTGGTCATGTCTGAAATGATTGTAAAGAGGAGAAAAAGAAGAAGAAGAATTCTTCCGACAATGATTCTTCTCAGAGTGATGCAAATGGCTTCATTGTAGCCTTGGCTATGCACGCATCAGATGATGTCTGGCTGATTGATTTTGGAGCATCTTTCCACATGACATCTCATGGAGACTAGTTCACGAAGTATGAAGAATATGATGGTGGGAAGGTGTATTTGGAAAGTGATTCATCTTTGGAAATTGTTGGCCGTGGAAGAGTCAGAATTCAATTCCCTGATGGAAGAGTGAAGGGAATCAATGATGTAATGCATATACCAAGTCTGGATTGAAATCTAATTTCTGTTAGTAAGTTGAATGATATTGGAGTGCAAGTCACGTTCTCTAGAAATGGCTGCAAGATGAATAGAGGCTTTATGGTGCTAGCAAGGGGTGCTCGTATTGGTACCTTGTATAAGCTGGATGCACATGCTGTCCAATGCAATAGTGTCTTTGTAAAGTCATAGAAAGCTACTCATGGAGGAAAGAAGGAAAAAGTTTCTGATGGTGTAAACTCTATGGAAGTTAAACTTCCAGCAGAAAAGACTATGCTCTGGCATCATAGGCTAGGCCACATTGGAGAGAAAGGTTTAAAAACCTTGAAGAATAAAAACTTGGTTGAGGGGCTTGATGATTGTAACCTCGAATTCGAATTTTGTGAATACTGTATATATGGAAAACAACACTGTGTTTCATTTTATTCCAGTCCTCACAAATCTTTTGGTTTGCTTGATTATATACATTTTGATGTTTTTGGTCCAGTGAATGTTCCTTCTTTGTCTAAGTCAATGTAATATGTATCATTTATTGATGATTATTCAAGAAGAGCATTTGTTTATTTTTTGAAAAGTAAATTAGAAGTGTTCAGTCAGTTTAAGGAATTTAAGAACCTTGTAGAAAATTAGACTGGAAGAAAAATAAAATGTTTAAGGACTCACAATGGTAGTGAATTTTGTTCTGATGAATTTGAGAGGTACAATAAAGATCATGAAATTAAAAGACAAAACTACACCTTACACTTTGCAACAAAATTGAGTTGTAGAAATGTTCAACAAGACAGTGATGGAAAGAGCACAGAGTATGCTGAGTAGTGTTGGCTTGGAGGAGAAGTTCTGGGTTAAGATGGTTGCTACATCATGTTACTTGATAAACCGTTCTTTGAATTCCTCTCTTGTTGAGAAAAAACCTTTGGAAGCATGGTCTGGTAAGAAGCGCTCTCTGAGACATATTCATGTTTTTGGCTGTGAGGCATATGCACATGTGTCGTATGAGAAAAGATCTAAATTGGAGAAAAAGGTTGTCAAGTGTATTTTTATTGGTTATAGTGCTGGCATAAAAGGATGCAAGCTTTGGAATCCTGATACAGAGAAGGTTCTATACAACAGAAGTGTTATCTTTCGTAAGCTGAAGCCTACTAGCTTGGATTTGTAGTCAGAGACAGAATCAGAAAACAAAAAGGATGTAGTTGAAATTCCTCCTACCCCAGATAAAGAGGAATTGAAAATTCAAAATGTACCTGAAACTGAGGAGAGCTCAAGCAGTTCTGAGAGTTTTGAAGAAGAAGAACAACCTCAACCTCAACAATTGAGGAGGTCAACTCGTAAAAGAAAGCAACCTGATAGGTATGGGTTCTCTTTGATAGATTCTACTTGTGCCTATGCTTTAATTTCTAGCACTGATGAGACTAGGATTGTGAAAGAGGCATTTAGAATGTCTGATTCAAACTCTTAGTTGGAAGCCATGAATGAAGAAATGGCATCATTAGAAAAGAATGATGCTTGGAGTTTGGTGCCCTTTCCTGAAGGCAGAAAAGCTGTGGGCTGCAAATGGGTATTTAAAAAGAAAGTAGGTCTGGATGGTAGTGTGGAGAAATATAAGGTGAGATTGGTTGCGAAGGGTTATTCCTAGTTAGAGGGAATTGATTATGGGGAAATTTTTTCTCTTGTAGCTAAGTTGACATCTGTCATATTTCTTTTGTCACTTGCAGCAACGTATGACTTAGAGATTGAACATATGGATGTGAAGACAACATTTCTTCATGGTGATCTTGAAGAAGAAATCTATATGTCCCAGCCTGAGCACTTTGTGGAGAAAGGTGAAGAAAAACTGGTTTGCAAGTTGAAAAAGTCTCTGTATGGTTTAAAGCTTTCTCCTAGAATGTGGTACCAAAAGTTTAACACTTTTGTTTTGTCTTTGGGATTTGTAAGATCAAAATCTGATCATTGTGTCTATTACAAAGCTAAAAGTGATCGAGTTCTTATTATTGTTCTCTATGTTGATGATATGTTGTTCATAGGCAATAGTAAGTTAATGATTTCTGATCTTAAGTCTCAGTTGTCTGCAAAGTTTGAAATGAAAGATCTTGGTGCGGCTAGGTATATTCTGGGTATGAAAATAACCAGCGATATGAAGAGTAAAAAACTTTGGCTCAATCAGAGTAAGTATATCAAGAGTGTTCTAGAGAGATTTTGTATGACTGATTGCAAGCAACTAGTTGTTCTAGTTTTGCAGGGAACGAAGCTATCTATTGAAGTCTGTCCAAAATCTCCTACTGAGATGGAGGACATGACCAGTGTGCCTTATGCTAGTGTGGTTGGAAGTCTTATGTATGCAATGGTTTGTACAAGGCTAGACATTGCCCAAGCAGTGGGAGTACTTAGTTGGTTTATGGCTAATCTTGGAAGAACACATTGGGATGTTGTGAAAAGAGTATTTAGATATTTGAAAGGAACTTCAGAATATGCTTTGTGTTACCATGGGAACTTGGTTGAATCACAAAGGACTCAATATTCGTGGCTATGTGGATTCTGATTGGGTAGGGAACATTGATAGCAGAAGGTCCACCAATGGATATATTTTCATGTTGAACAGTGGTGCAGTGAGTTGGATGAGTATGCGGTAGGCTGTAGTCGCTTTGTCCACTACAGAGGCAAAATACATGGCAGCTACACATGCTTGTAAAGAAGCAATTTGGTTAAAATGTTTATGTTCTAACATTGGTTTTGATGCAGGGAAAATAGCAATTTATTGTGACAGTTAGAGTGCTATCTGTTTGGCAAAGAATCCTACTTTCCATGCTAGGACGAAACATATAGATGTACAGTATCATTTTGTATGAGATATGGTGGAGGATGGAAAGGTATCATTAGAAAAAGTGGATACTCTAGAGAATGTTGCAGATGTGTTGACGAAACCAATGAGCACATACAAGTTCAGGTTGTGTGCCAGTTTGATGGGCCTTAGTGCCCATGAATGTCAATAATTTTGTTGTGCTCTGGAGGTTCCTGTGTGATCTTCGTCAAGTGGGAGATTTTTGGAATATTGTGCCTCAATCTCACAGGCTGAAACCTCTGGAAGAGCAAAGCCAATATGACATTCATTGTCTGGCCGACTAATAGTTGTGAAACCTTGTGGAATGTTTAGGTCGCCAAGACCTTGTTGATGTCTTGCTGACCGGAGCCTATCGCTGTGACATATTGATGATCGTTGTGTTGTTTCTATCTCTCACCGCTTAGGGAGATCTCTGGCCGGAAATTTAGTTCCTGTGATTTTCTCAGAGAGACTCATAGCAACTGGAGTCATTGGAGTAACTCAAAGGATTCAATGTGAACTCTTAGCGATGGAGGATTGTCTTGCCGACAATGTTACACTCGAAGACATTGGGGATACCCTTGGCCAAAAGGCTTGATTTGGTATAATGTTTCATTGATAGCAGTAATTCTTGTTGACAATGCAACATGTGTTTGTTATTGGATGTCTTCAGTATGACTCTTGGCGAAAGGTGGTCTCGGGGTAACATGGAGGCTTCAGTATGAAGTCTTAGCGACGAACGAAGTCTCACCGACGGTGGAACATTGCTGTGTAACTTGAAGGCATCGGTATGATATCTTGGTGAAGAGCGATAGTCTCATCGAAGAGAAAGCTGATATCTATGTAACCTTTGAACATTGGTATGATGTCTCATCGAATAATGATGGCCTTGCCGAATAGTGATACATGTGATGGATATCGGTATGATGTCTTGGCGACAAGGGGAAGTATGAGTGACAAATTGTGAACTCGATGTAACCTCTTGTCGATAGTGATGAGTCTGGCCGATATCAACAGTCAGATCTTGTGGCATTAGGGAGAAACGGTTGGTGTCTCACCGACATGCGAATAAGGTTTGAACGCCTTTGACTGAGTGATGACTATCCTACATGGTGAGTCTACGACCAATCAGAGAAGCCGAATGGGAACTGTTGGAAGTTATTCTATTGTGGCCGTTCTGTGAGGAAGTTCGACAGACAGGGACAATATGAATATATTCTGTAATTGCAGATGATGTTCGGTTTGATCAATGTTCGATGCACAGTTCGATGTATGATCAGTGTGAATTCAATTCTAAAAGATTGTAACTTGAATGTTTTGTACAAGGTTGATCAAGGATTATGCTGTTGTAAACTGACATCAGAAAGATAAGTCTGATCTCTGTATGTAATCTCTATTACTGTAATACAAAGTGACTTCTCTTGGTGTGGTGGGTTTTTCTCCTGTAGGGGTTTTCCCACGTAAATCTGGTGTTCATGTGTGTATGTTATATTCTTTGTTTCTGCTATTTCTTTCAAGTGTATCTTAATTGGACTGTAATTGAAAATTTAAAAGCACCTCTACATTCTTCCCTGAGGTTTTGATGTTAGGAGAGTTGTTTCCGCACCTTAGCTTTCCTTGCACACCGAGCCTTAATGTATTTGGTGAATAAGCTAATAATTCAAGGTAGAGTGAGCAGGTGGCTCCTATTGCTCCAATAGTTCACATTTACTATCATTGTACAGTCAGGGAAGAGCCACGTGATCGCCGACCAGTTGTCATGGATCCAGTTGGGTAAAACTACAAAAGGGGGAGTGAACAAAGACTTTCCTGATGCACACCTGTTCTAAATTACAGTACTCCCTTCATGGTATGAAAAGCTTGGAGAAGACTTTTCTACATCTACATTTCTGAAGGAAATGCTACTAGTAGAGAGAAGGAAGCTCGTATTGAAGAGTAAGACATTTCAGTTAATTAATGGCTTGCTGTACAAGATGGGGTCTGACCAGATGCTTTAAAGATGTGTCATAGAAGAGGAGATACCAAGTGTACTAAAAGAAGCACATGAGGGTCTAGTTGATGATCACATGGGCCCAGATGCTATGGCCAAAAAAATTCTCTTGGCGGGCCTATGGTGGGCGACGGTGCACACAAGCGCTCAGGAGTAGGTGTTAGGCTATGACACCTACCAGAGGGTAGGGAAACCATTGAAGCATGAATTTATGCCATTGTATTTGTCCCAACCTCAGGAGCTATTTGAATGTTGGGGGTTGGATTTTATTGGGCCATTGAAGGTGATTCAATTGCATCGGTGCCGATACATTGTGGTTGCTACATAATACCTGACAAAGTGGGCCGAGGCTTGAGCATTGTTGGATAACACAACACAGAGTACAACACGATTCATCTATGAACAGATAGTGACGAGGTATGAGATTTCAATCTAGATTACAAGTGACCATGGGGGACACTTTTTCAACCACATCATCCAACTAATGACAATAGAGTTTAGGATCTTCCACAACTTATCAAGTCCGTACTACCCACAAGCCAATGGCCAAGCAAAGTCCATGTTGGCATATGGCTTCTAATGTTGTCATTGATGGAAAATGAAGTCACTATTTTGATCTGCAGATCAAAATGTGGTCATACTGGTAGAAGGAGTTGAGAAAAAAATAATACTGGTAGAAATATCAAGAACAAGGTATCCGGTTACTACGTCAATCCGTATGCTTCACTGGATCATCTTTTTGAGTTGTGGATCCCCGAGATAGTTTTTTAACCATGTATGTTATCTTATTATCGAATTTTGTGGTGTTGCATTAATTAGTGTACGAGTTAGGAGATCTAGCAGGATGTTTTTCTGTTTATTTGCTCATTGTGGCCGACTTAATGAATGTGGCGTGTTGTGGATGTTTAAATTTTTTTTATGTTTAAGCATTTTATTTTGGGTCTAAGCTATGTCATGGATGACTTGTATGGGTACACATAAAAAATTGTTCATGATTTGAGCTGACACATGAATATTTTGTACTTTATTGAAGGCTGACTTGTATTGACAATATCCTTGATACAAATATATATAAGTTATCAGTTATATCATTTTTTGAGTAAGTTGTAAATATAGAAGTGTTGTGAACATCAGAAGGGTGATTAGGAAATTATGCACAATTTCACTTGTGCATTAAAGTTTTTGGCATAGTGAGTTTGTGCAGAACATAGAAGAATTGTTGAATCAGTCAAAAGTACAGAAGATTGACTACAGAGCTTAATCGGAATTGTAATCAAGCATTGTAGATGCTAGTCTATCAGTTCACCCTTTTGAATTCAATCCAAGCCATTGTAAGGCAGTGAGCCTATCTTATTTGAGCAGTGAGCTCTAGGTAGTGTGCCTAAATGCAAGTGCATTCCTATTTTGTAATCTTTTTTTTGGGTATACTCATATTACATTGTAGATTGGCCATCCACCATGGTTTTTCCCCTAATAGGGTTTCCACGTAAAAAATCCTCGTGTTATGGTGTTGTGATTATCTTCTTTCTGTTCATGCATATTTCTTTTGTTGAATGCTTAAGTGAGTTAAAGATCAGAATAATAAAATTATTTTTTTCACAACACTGATTCACCTCCCCTCTTAGTGTTGCTTGTTTCCAACAATTGGTATCAGAGCTTGTTCCTCAGAAGAAGTCTAACAACTTGGGGAGATCTTGGAAGGAGTTTTTCAATGGATACAAGAAGTCTTCAACAACAACTCATGGTGGCCCTTGATGATCTTGACCAGTCAAAGTCTGAGAACCGAGTGTTGCAAGAAAATCTTGAGAGTGTAGAGAAATTCATTGTCATTAAAAGACAAAATAAATGATTCAAGGGAGAAAAGGAAGTAATTGTGTGATCAAATTAAGCAGAAGAATGAAAGCATAGAAGATGAACAACTGAGTCATGCCCTAAGAGAGAAAATAGAAGAATGTGAAAAGTTTTCAAGAGAGAATGCTGCCCTGAAGCATGAGATGGAATCCATCATGATGAAAATGACTAAGGAGACTGAGGATAGAAAGAAGAATGAAGAAAAGCTCGCACAATCCTTGAAAGAAAAATATGAACAATGTTGTCGATTGGACAATGAACTGGAGGAATCCAAAAACAATGAAGAAGTGCTTGAAAAACAACTTGATGATCTCAGAAATGAACTTGCTATTGCGAATGAGCACAAGGAGAAATTCAAAGCAATATCAACCAAACTTGATGAACTGATTAAAGGATAGAGGACTGACGGTGACAGGCAAGGTCTTGGATATGAAGAAGGAGAAAGTTCTAGATTTGGACAAAAGAAAACTGGACAAAGGAGATTCAGGCAAGGAAATTAGATGAATAGAGCTAGAAGGAATCCAGTAAGACAACCAAATTCTCAAAGATTTAATGGCTACTGTTTTGCTTGCAAAATTTTTGGTCATATGGCTTCTTAGTGTAGGAGCTGGATGAACACAAGAGGACCATCAATTTTAGGTCAGTGCTTTAATTTCCACAAGTATGGTCATAAGTCAAGTGAATGTAGAATTGTGATGAATAACTTTCATAGAGATGTCAAATTCTATACATGCAATAGATTTGGACATATTGCTAACCAATGCAGATCAAGACAAAATTAGTGGAACAATTGGCTTGGATAGAGAAGTGTTGTGTGCTACAACTGCAACAAATCTGACCACACTGCTAGATTCTGTTGGAACATAAGAGGTCTAGTAAAACAGAACATGCAACAAGATGTTAAGGGAAAAAGTAAAGTCACTACTGCTATGATCAGAAGGAAAATGTAGAAGAAATGGGTGAAGAAGAATCCCTATGTTGAAGCAAATATGCCAGCACCAGAAGCAACTTCTAGCAATCCCCCTAGGAATTAGTTTTAGGCCTTTGGCCTAGGGGGAGTTGTCAAGTAAATATTTTAAACCCCTTGCTAGGGATTGGTACTGGAATCTGGATGAGTCCAATAAGTGCATTGATTTTTTTTAGATGTTGTTCAACAAATTGGAGGCAGTATTGAAGAATTTTGGAGATCCACAGAAGAATCATCTGTCTTTGTACATGAAAGACATGAAACTGGATGAATTAGGGTAAAGGCATATATTGTGAAAAAAAGGAGTTAGGTATGTAGATGATAAAAGAAAATTTTCTTCCCTCAGTTGTCACTTTGCATTTTGGAGGCAAGCAGTTTGGAGAGCTCTAGAGTGATTGTTGCCAAATTGTGGAAAGATTCTAGCGTAAAGAAGGATCTGCGATCAAATTTCATTCCAACCCCGAAAGGTATTTATCGAAAATCCTATGAATTTGTGAGATTGCAATCATGTCTACTCCCCTGGTAGTCAAAGTGAAGGATAGGCCATGTCGAAAGTTTAAATGACATCCTTATAAGTCTGTAGAGATAGACCCCTTAGGTGCATTTTCATCTATGTCGTACGGAGTCCTGCACATTGAAGATATTAGGGCTTATATACATGCAAATATTGAAGAATTGGGAAGCTCTCATTTGATGAATTTGTATTCTCATCACATAATTCAAGAAGATTTTACTGTAAAGCCATAATTTAAAACCCTAGAAGAAAAGAATTTCACGCAGTTTGCAAAATTCCCAATATTTGAGGAAAATGAATGGGTTTGATATGTGTTGAGCTGTGTTCATGAAAAAATAAATGGTGAAAGAGGCTATATGTGCAGTTACAGGTCTAAATTCCACCGATAGACTTCCAGTTTTGAAGTCCTTTAAGAATGATAAGGTTACTAAGGCAACAGGTTCTCAATGGGACAAAAGAGCAATACCAATAGAGGATATTGCTGCAGTAGATGTTAAATTCACATCAATGGTTATTGGTTATAAGATCTATCACTCAAGCCGGGAGAAATTTGTATCTGGTACGACTATCTATACAGCTTATGAGATGGTGAAATAAAATGCAAACTATGGTCTGTGTGAATTGCTCATAAGTCAGTTAATGGAGAATCTGGGGAAAATCAAGAAAGATAGAATAATACATTCAAATACGGTAACTTGCTGCTATGTTTTCTTTTCTACTTCTTGGATGAGGTTTCGGGAGTTGGAAAAGTTCATTGGTGCATTGATGAGCTGGTAGTTGTTCAGATAAGGAACATATTGTTTGGTTTAGGTGATTGTCAGACTTAGAATACGACCCTTTGGGGATATTTTAAAAATTTCTAGAATATGATGCATGCCAGGGAGAGAATTCCTACCTCAATAGTGGAACAGTACAAAGATACTATCTGCTTCATGGTAGACATTGATCAATGCCATATGGAAGCTGTTGATCCTAGAAAAATTTGGATCATGCCTATGGGTTACGAAGTAGAGGAGAATTTTCTTAAAATGTATGCAGAACACTTGTTGAGTTCACCTTAGGATCTAGGAGAAGAAAGATTTGGAAACTATACAAAAAAAAGCTTGTAGGTTCATTTGGAATTGAAGAAACCTATGATAGCTAGAAGAGTAAGAAAAGAAGTAGAAGTCTTTGCAAAAAATATGGGAATACCTGTGGAGAAATTGAAATAAGTGAGAAGGAAGAGAGATGAGTCTGAAGCAGCAAAAGAGAAAACAAAAACAAAGTTTGCTAGTCTGGGAACATCTTTTGCTCACATTAGATCTACCAGGAGTTCTCCTATAGAATAGCTAGCTTAAGCCAAGGCTTACGGAAAAAGAAAGAAGAATAAAAGCACGAGAACATATGAAGCTTCTTCTGAAGATGAAGAGGAAGGGAATGAATTAGAAGAAGTTGTAAAAGAAATAAAGGCTAGTGGGACTCAGGCTGTCAAGTTAAACAAGAGAAAATCTCTCGGTAAAGAAGAAGAAGCAGAGAAAAAGGAAAAAGTTGACAAACCTCGTATGTTAGTTGAGGAAGTTGAGAATGCAGTTGTCAAAGATGGTAATCTCAAGCCACTTTGTGAATGGTACGAAGGTCTTGATGAATCTGGTCAAAGGACTCTTGAAGAGGCCACAATAAAAAATATGAATATTTTCAATAAAGTTCTTGTTGAAATTATGTCTGGCTTGCCCAAGAGTCTATATAATATTTTAGAGTCTAGAAGGTTAAGTGCCAGAATAGAAGAAGAGAACATTAGGAAAAGAATTCTTGCTAATTTATGTCCTGAGATGTCAATAGAGGAGATGAATTCACTCCTTAAAAAGGTCAAAAAGAAATTCAAGAGCAAGACAAGGGTGAATAGACTCATGATTGGTGAGATTGATGTTGTTGTTAGGGAAGCCAAGAAGATTTTAGAAGAGTTTTTGTCAAATAATAAGATAAATGATGAAGAAGTGAATACTGGATATGAGGAAGTGAATGTTGATGTTGAAAATTTCCAGACTCCTCCTGAAGTGGAAAACACAGAGAAACCTAAGGAAGCTAAAGTTCCTAAGGAGGTGTTATTTGAGGAGAAGGAGGTGCATATTGAAATGGTTGAAGTGCCTAAAGACAACCCAAAAACAGTCTTTGTAGAACCCAAGGTTGAAGAAGAAAAAGTTCAAGAAATTAGAGTAGAGGAAGTGAAGAGATCTCTAATGGAGCAACACAAAGAATTAGATCCTGAATTGGATGAAAGCTCAATCAATATATCCACTTTTTCCCCAATTCAAATGATGAAGGTTGCTTCAATTTCTCAAGCCAAAGCCAATGAGAAGATTCTGAAGTCTCACATAGAAGACAGTGAATTGCTAAGCCTTGCATTTGGAGTTCTGCAAAAATTAATGCCTAGCCATGTTATGGATCCATCTGGTTCCTCTTCTGGTGAGCTAAAGAAGCTGATAAATTCTATAAGTTCTCACTTTGAATCTTTTGAGAAATCAACCTTGATTAAGGTGCAAAAGGAGTTTAAGGAAAAGAGATTTGGTAGTTTAAAAGAACTGATTGCAAAAGACAAAACTCTATTAGCCACTTGCATGAAAAATGTTCAAGATACTTTTTCTTAAGGAGGAAAAGTGTATAAGTCTTGTTTAGTCTTGTCTAAATTCACTAAAGCAAATGAAAAGCAGGTGAAGGATATTGACAAACAGTTGGTCACTATTTCTAATGCTTTTGACCCATTAGCTAGTAATGTTGGTAAACAAGAAGGTCAGGTAATGTATTTGCTTGAAAAAATAAAAAGTCTGAAGCTTCAAAATGAGAGGATTGTTGGGAGAGTATGTGAACTCAGTGGACTAATCAGCCCAAAAAATTGAAATGATGGTGAATGCATTGAAAGAGGCTAAAGATGTTATGGTTGCTCCTAACCCTGTAAATCTTGAAGCTATAGAAACTGTCTTATTTACTTTGTGGTCACATAACCATTTTGGAAAGTTTGAAAAGTGTTTGGGACTCAAACTTAAGTGTGTTGAAGAATGATTTTGCGGATGTCTTCAAATTTTTGTAAGTCGTAGGTTATGCTTGCATAGTCTTGAAATTTTGAAATTTTGGATTCCCAAAATTTGTCATTGATGTCAAAGGGGGAGAGAGTGTAGTGAAAAATGCTTTGACATTATAAAGCGGAGTAGTGTTTTGAAAAGAAGTTGTGTTTTAAAATTTTGAACTTTGGTAGTGTACTTACTAGTTTCAACACTTAGTCATTTTTCACTGAGTGTTGCCATCAATGCCAAAGGGGAAGATTGTTGGCATATGGCTTCTAATTTTGTCATTGATGGAAAATGGAGTCACTATTTTGGTCTACAAATCAGAATGTGGTCATACCGACAGAAGGAGTTGAGAATAAAATATTACCGACAGAAATATGAAGAACAAGGTATCCGGTTACTACGTCAATCCATATGCTTTACCAGATCATCTTTTTGAGTTGTGGATACCTGGGATAGTTTTTTAACCATGTATGCTATCTTATTATCAAATATTTTGGTGTTGCATTAATCGGTGTAAAAGTTAGGAGATCTAGTAGGATGTTTTTCCATTTATTTGCTCATTGTGGCCAACTCAATGAATGTGGCGTGTTGTGGATGTATAAGGAGTAATTATTTAAATGTTTTTATGTTTAAGCATTTTATTTTGGGTCCAAGCTATGTCATGGTCGACTTGTATGGGTACACATTAAAAATTATTCATGATTTGAGCTGACACATGAAGAATATTTTGTACTTTATTGAAGGCCAACTTGTAATGACAAGATCCTTGATGCAGATATATATAAGTTATCAGTTATATCATTTTGTGAGTAAGTTGTAAATATAGAAGTGTGTTGCGAACATCAGAAGGACGATTAGGCAATTATGCATAGTTTCACTTGTGCATTAAAGTTTTTGGCATAGCGAGTTTATGCAAAAAATAGCAGAATTGCTGAATCAGTCAGGACAAAAGATTGACTACAGAGCTTAATCAGAACTTTAATCAAGCATTGTAGATGCTATTCTATCAGTTCACCCTTTTGGATTCAATCCAAATCATTGTAAGGCAGTGGGCCTATCTTATTTGAGCAGTGAGCTCTAGGTAGTGTGCCTAAATGCAAGTGCATTCCTATTTTGTTATCTTTCTTTTTGGTGTACTCATATTACATTGTGGATTGGACATCTGTCGTGGTTTTTCCCCTAACAGGGTTTCCACATAAAAAATCTTGGTGTTATGGTGTTGTGATTATCTTCTTTCTGTTCATGCATATTTATTTTGTTGAATGCTTGAGTTAAAGATCAGAATAATAAAATTAATTTTTGCACAACACTGATTCATCCCCCTCTCAGTGTTGCTTGTTTCCAATAGTCCACAAATAAGGTGTTAGTATCAATTATTTATAAGTCATGTGGTGTAGAGGAAGCTAATTAGGAAGAGCGACTCCCCGCCATCTTGTGGGCGTAATGTACTACGTATAAGGTGACAATGGGGCACAAGCCCTTTCAATTGATGTACTGTCAGGAAGTAGTGGTATCAACGGAATACATGGTACCCAACCTAATAATAGCTGTGGAGAACCAGTTGGGCGATACAGAAAGTCTAAAGGAACGATTGTACCAACTTAACAAATTGGATGAACGCAGGATAATGGCACAATGGGAAATGAAGAATATGCAACAGAGAAGAAAATACTGACATGACAAGCATCTCCGGTGAATGAATTTATGGCCAGGGCAGTTAGTTTTAAAATATAATGACCGTAATGAAATCAAGTTGGGGAAGTTCAAATTTTTTCAGTTAAGACCATTTAAATTTTGAGAGGTATGTGAAAATGGCTCTATAAAGCTTGGAAACTTGGATGGGTCACTACTATCAGAAGCAATCAATGGATCAAAATTGAAGTTGTATCAAGAAAGAAAAGAGAACACCATAGCCATCAATATGCTCGACTATGCTACCAGAGAAGACTGGCCCATGCAAGAGGCCCCAAGAGAGCAAGACTGGGGCTTGGGAGGCCCTGGGTATGCACAAACAGAGTCTGGATGGAGTCAAGCATAGACCAAACTATCAAAGAAAGATTGGTGGAGAAGAGAGTAGAGGGGATTGCAGTACCTTGGGTACACAAGCACCTGACTAATGTAGTGTTTGAGACACCCACGCTCTGGCGACGAATGGTTGGACATTGGATCTATGTCCCCTCGTATGAAGGCATTAAGAAGGGATACTTGGCAAAAAGTTGGACAAGGAGGCTCAAAAGGAAAAGGAAGAAAAAATAGCCAAAGAATGAAGTGAGTGCCAACCTAAGGATGCTGACGAAGAAGAGGATAAATGGGACGATGAACAATGGGAGGACTACTTCGAGAAGGCGACTCCTTGTTTAAAGAAGATGATAATGACAGAGGACATGTTTATATCACATGTGGATGGACACACAAAAGATGCACTCAAGCAAATGAGAAGAGAGAGAAGGAAAGTGTTGAGGGTAAGGAAGATAACGATGAAGGATGGACTTTGGAAAGTAATACCCAACCCAGCTGGGCCACCAATGGTGGAAGGAGAGGACATTACGTGGTACCAGTGGTACAGAGGGAGGTACGTCGATGACAGTTTTAAAGGTACTGGTCCTATTCCTTTTCTTGATAAGTGGTTTGATGTATAGTACATGGGGACATGTTGTGAAGAAGAGTGTTATAAGTGGCCCCCACATACATGTAAATGGAATTATGCATTTGAGTTAAAGGTTAGGGAAGGTGGCGGAGTAAGAGGAATGAAAAGAAAAGATGAAAAAGAAGAGAGAGGAGATGAGAGAGAAGATGGAAAAAATGGGAAAAAACTAAAAAATGGAGGAGAGAAGATACGAAAATAAAAAATAAAGAAAAATGGAAGAGGAAATGATAAAAAAAAAGAAGAATCGAAGAGAGAGGAAAGAGAAAAGAAAAATAGAAAAAGTGTCGAAGGGAAATTAAAAAAAAAAATTGAGGAGAAAAAATACAAAGAGGGAGGAATAAAAGATTTAAAGAGACAAATGCATTAAAAAGTGAAGGGGAAAAAATTAAGTTGGGAAGTGAAAGAATTAAAAAATTAAAAGAGACGTGGCGAATTAAAGTGAAAAAAATAAAAAATTTCCAACTCCTAGCCATCAAGCATATCGTACGACCATTTAAAGAAATTGCCAAGAGAAATAAAGTTCGGCGAAAGATTAAAATTAGAAGCATCATAGTATGGCCATTGAAAGAAATTTCCAGGATAATTAAAGTTTGGTAGAGGAGTAAGTCAGAAGCATAATCGTATGACTATCTGAAGAGAGAAAAAGTTGGGTGAAAATAAAAAATTGCTAAGAATACATAAGGGAGAGGGAAGTCGTACAACATCAAAAGGGCTTGAGCAAGGCAACGGACGAGATCACTACACAAAGGAAAGGCATAAACAAGAGCGAATCATACAGACCACCATAATTGTATGGAGTTAAAGAGAGAGAAAAGGTAGCATGATGGAATACACCCCAACAAGAGGTCATATGACAAAGTGAAGAGGGAGAGGTCGTACGACACAAATATTGGCACTTCAGAATACAAAGCAACATACAGAAAATCGGCGAAGGAATTGATCAGAAGGACATTGTACGACCAAGCAAGGACATCGTACAAGATCCTCCAATTCTCCAAGTCGTACGACATTCTCCAATTCTCCAAGTCGTATGACATTGTTTAGTTCTCCAAGTCATATGACATTCTTTAGTTCCCCAAGTCATGCGACATTCTCCAAGTCTTCAAATTGCACGACATCCATTTCCAAGTTATAGCGTACAACCTGAGAAAAGCAACGTATTATGACATCACATAGTATAGCAACTTCAAATCATCAAGGTACAACAAGTTTTCAATATTCAGTCTCCTCACAAAGTATGATAGTTATCCTAGTTCGGTAGTTACAACAACTATCAGGTGGAAGAAAATAAAGTTAATTCCATTCGCTGAGAAGACATCAAAATGGACAAAGGAAAGTAATATCATACAAGCCAAAGGTGGCATCAGCAGCAAAAAAAAAGATGAGTACAAAAGCCGACGCAATGACATAGGAAAGTTTAACTAGCAATGAGTGTAAGCAGTGGTGGAAAAGCATGACCGATGATCATACACTAAAGATTGTGCCGAAACATGCCCGTGTGGACAAGGCAGTGCTAGTACCATTTTTCAACGCCTGAGAATTTGAGCCTTGGTTGAAGGCTATGGTGGACAATTATTGTTGACACTCACACAAATCTGTCATAGATTACAGGGGTTCTCCAGTTACACTCTCCTTCTGGATGCAGGATTTTGAGAGGGTGTTTGGCATTCCAACCACTGGAGCGGGAGTCAACAAACTGGGAAAAATGACTCAGCACCATAAGGAAATCCTCATCAAACAAGTCTATTAGAATGATTTGATAGCTGAGGAGAGGGATAGTATATGGAATGCAGGCAACAAAGGGCTTCAAAAGCACTACCTAGCGATTGCCAAGTAGAAATTCCTGTTGGATTTAATAAAATGTTGATTAACAGTAGCCAACCGGGCATCAAACATCTCCATTTGGATGGTGGACTATATGGTGGGGCCGAGTGTTGGAAAAGTATACAACTAGGGATGGCTGCTCTCGGAGCGCATGAGGGAATTCTTATCCCAGCGGCACAAGGCATTCTACATGGCACAACACACAATTACCTTGTTCCTGGATGTCATTCACACATAGGTACCAGAAGGGAGATGGGGTTGGCTACAACCTCTCACCCATCTGGACCCAGTGCTTCTGACAACATTTTAATAGACAGGGTTAGAATTGAAACAAGTTGGCGAAGGCCTTGCGATAGGAAAGAAGAGGAAACACAAGGAGGCATCAGTGGAAGAGGAAAAATCAGTAGAAGAAACATCTAAGCAAAGTGAGGAAGAAGGAGAAAAGGAACCCATTGAGTTGTCTTCCTTGACGTTGGCTGCCAGTTCACCGACCAACGAGGAAATTTCCATGACTGTAGGCATGCATGCAATGATGGAAGTAGAATAAGTAGTGATACCACCATTCTAGTTATCGAGAATCACTCTACCAGCACCACTAGTGACCATGGGGAGTTCACCGATAGTGACTTTAACCCTTCCAATATCGCCCATTGACATCGGGCGGACATTGAGAGAAGCTTTAATACTCAGTGCACTGCCAGGTTGGGCGCCACTTGCTGCCACACTACTAGGATTGACAACCACTGTATTAAGTTCAGCAGCTTTAGGAGACATAGGGACACTGTCAGGACTCCTCGCCACATTGCCAACAGTTTTAGGGGAGCCATTGCTAGGAGGTGACATATTGCCAGAATCGACAACTTCAGTAGAGATATTGCCAGAGCCGACTGTGGGAGATGAATTACAAGGTTTGAAAGCTTTAGGGGTTGCACTACTGACAACCTCACAAGTTACATCACCATTTGTTCTGGTTGCATTGCCAAAAATACCAATAACAGGTACATGGGGAACAATCACAACATAAGACCAGGCTTCCCTTGTCACACTACTAGGAGCGCCAGGAGTGACTCAGATTGACGATTGGTTGGGGTCAGTGGGCTTCACATTGGAGGTGGCCGAGCAGCCTGCTGAGAGCCCTTTAGAAGGGTTGGTTGATGATATGAATGAGGGAGGCCTAGTTATTCAGACTCAACAAAGTGAGACAGCCAGGCTCGCTGAAGAGACGTGTGAGCAACCCGTGGCAGGGGAAATGGAGCCAGTGGTAGTGGTCCAGGAGCTTGAGGGAAAAATAGTGAGGGAGACCCCTAAGGGGGACACAAAGCCTCCCTTAGCACCTGGAGAGGAGGAGGATGAGAAAAATGATTCCATAGAGTCTGGCGGGTTTGTAGTGGAGATGTTGCAGTTGGATCCATCAGATCCAGTAGGGACCGTGCAATGCTATGTAGAGGAACTTAAGCACATGGGGCGATTGATGATCCAGGTAGGACATGTCTCTCGGGAACTCAAGATTGGACGATCTCCTCTAGTGGTCCAGGAAGTGCAGCGCATCTGTAGATTCATGCAAATAGGGTGTGAGTCAAAATTTACCCATATATTCACCAGTTAGGGATGGCTGGTATGCGAGACTTTGGCAATGCTTTAGGCATGGTGTGGTAAACCACCAAGGTTGGCAGGAAGGGATGTTGGGGTTCTAGAGAGCCTCTATTATATTGAGCTAGCCTTTCGTGATGTTTTCTATATCATGAAGCGATAGGTGTTGTCCACTGAGATCACAGTGGCACGAAAGGTAGAAGCATATGGAATTTTACAAAAGATCAAGGAGGAGTCAACCACTACAATGAAGAACCTTCAAACTAAATTGGTAGAGAAGACTTAGATAGCCAATGACAAAGGAACCTGAGAGGTAGCCTTGGAGGCTAGGGTGACCGCTTTGGAGGAGGAAGCACACTAGAGGGAGTAGGCATGAGATCAACAAGTGAAGGAGTTCGAGGAGGCACACTAGAGGGATTACACATGGGAGAAAAAAGAAAAGGAGTTAGAGGAGCAGTTGGCCACAAGGAGTACAGAGGCTGACAAGGCCAAAATCCAACTAATGGAGGTGACTTGTATGGTTAAAGCTACCAGTGAGGGAGATACTCACCGATCGCCAGCTCCGCACGCATACAGAGGAAGTGAGGTGATTGTGCGCACAACACTCATCGACAGCTACCCCAACATCATTAGTACATCTAGGGACGTCCTCACTTCCCCCTCCTTCTCAGTAGATTCACATGTTGTATCATTCCCTTTTGGATTGTCATGTCGTTTGGAAGACACCTTCTTTTGTGGGGGGGATGATGTAAGTCATAGTTGTCTTTACTTTTGTTGTAGTCGGCCGTAGTCGGCCATAGCGTAGTTTGGCCATGTTAATAAAACTATAGTTAGTGGAATAATTAATGTAATAAATGTCATGTGTATTTGGGTAACTAAGTCTCGATTAGTGGTAACGAGCTATTATGAAACGTCACGATGGTTGGTTGCTCAACCACTGCCGAGCATTATATGTACTCTTGATATATCTATGATTGTACATGGTGATATTTACTAGAATTGAATAGAAGCATCTCATATTTCAAGAATATTATGTTTTCCAATTTGTTGTTTTATTCCATGTTCTGCATGTAGTTTAGTTTCCTCCCGTAGTATGTAGTATGTTGAATTACCCCCAGTGGAGTAAACAAAGTTCCAACAAAGATCAAGGGAAACTCAATCAGAACCCAATTATTCATTGCTCATTGATTTCATTGCACAGGTTACAACATCCACTCCACATGTTGCCAACGACAGCTTTCCAGATAACAATCATCAAGCAAGTTTCACAATGAGGAATAACCAATCAATATGTTTCAAACACTAAATTGCTTGATTAGGAACAATGAATAGCGATGATGAATAGTCATCAAATGCGTCCCCCAAAGTTTTTAGTTTCAACACAAACAAGACTGGTAGTTTTTCCTTCCAGGCGACAGTTCCTTTCCAACCAACCTTATCCCCTATTCCAACTGTCTACCCTCATCAAAGAATCGACCTCAGTTTGAACCAAAATTGTCTCCAATCATAGAGAACGATGATCATTATTACAACAAAAGACATTAATAAAATAAACACAAATCAAATGACAAAACACAAAAGGACGAGAATGTAAAATTGCCCCTACATCAGGCTCCTCCACTGATTAGGATTCATGAGCTCCTTCTCATGAGGTCGTTCATGGAATAACCTAGGTCAGAGATAGCAGATGTAGACAACCATGAAGCATCCTCCATCAGACAACCTTTCCATTTTACCAAATACTAGAAATAATCCCAGCCTTGGGTCTTCTGTACCAACTATGTGTCCAGGATGCATTAAATTTCCAACGGAGTTGGTGTGGTACCTTGCAGCTCCTCCACAGTTTGAAGTTTCATATATGCTATGTCAACATCTACAGGAGCTTGATGCAAAAATAAGTCTACGACATTGAAAATTTGTGAAATAAGTCTAGAAGGAAGGATAAATTCATAAGCATTCGCTGGAAATTTCCTAAGGATTCTACAAGGTCCAATCTTTTTCATTTTGAGTTTGTTATAGGTACCAGTACGAAATATTTCCCTCTGAAGATGAGCCATTACAAGATCCCCTTCTTGAAAGTGCACCTCTCTATGTTTCTAATCAACATATCA
This sequence comes from Sequoia sempervirens, assembly GCA_007258455.2. NCBI lineage: Eukaryota > Viridiplantae > Streptophyta > Pinopsida > Cupressales > Cupressaceae > Sequoia > Sequoia sempervirens. The sequence goes on along the minus strand of VDFB02035598.1, from coordinate 234,191 downwards.
TTTGTACTTCTGATTGCTTCCTTCAATGTGTCTTTTACCCTCATGAAGGTCACATATGGTCTTAGCAAAGTCTTCACCATCTTCACTTTGTTTCTCCATATCACCCAAATTTTGAAGTTCAAACATACCTTGAGGATGCATGCCATATACAATGTAAAACAGGTTGAAACCTATACTTCGATTTGGAGAATCATTATATGTGAACTCTATTTGTGCCAATGCCATATCCCACTTGTTTGGTGTGTTTCCAACAAGGCATCATAACATATCACCAAGACTCTAATTGACAACCTTAGTTTAGCCATTCGTTTGGGGGTGATAGTCTGAACTAAAATTGAGGTGTGTGCCTAACTTTTTCCAAAGAGTTCGCCAAAAATTCCCCACAAACTTGGTGTCATGATCAGATATGATACTTCTTGGAATACCATGCAACCATACCACTTTCTTGCAAAACAAGCTAGCAATGTTGGTAGCATCACTAGTTCTTTTACATGGAATAAAATGAACCATTTTAGAGAATCTATCCACAACTACAAAAATGGAATCATTACCCCTTTGGGTATGAGGCAAACCCAAAACAAAATCCATACTTACAGAGTCCCATGGTCTAGATGGAATTGGTAATTGCTGATACAAACCAAAATTATGACTCTTCCCTTTTTCCAACTGAAAAAATCTGCACCTCTCTAGATACTTCTTAACATTTGCTTGCATCTTTGGCCAATAATAATGTGTGCTCAACTGCAAATAAGTTTTGTCTTGCCCAAAGTGTCCTACTAGGCTGCCATAATGTTTCTCCTTCAATAAATTGTCCCTCATTGATCCTCTAGGGATGCACAATTTGTTCCCTTTGAACAAAATACCTTCCTGTAACATAAATTCCATCCATGACTCTCTATCTTTGTTGATAGGACTACTATAAACTTCAAATGCTTCCTTGAAATTTGCATCATCAAAATACAACTCCTTCAAACTATCAAAGCTCACATTGTTAGCCCGAATTTCATGAAACAATAAGCTTCTCCTATTCAATGCATCAACAACCTCATTTGTTTGTCCACTTTTATGTTTCAACACAAAGTTAAAAATTTGAATATACTCTGCCCATTTAGCATGCCGTTGGTTCAACGTATGTTGGTTGTTTTTAAATTGCAATGCATGATTATCTGTATAGACAATGAACTCCTTAGGAAGCAAATAATGCCTCCACTTCTTCAATGATTGAACTAGTGCATAAAACTCAAGATCATAGGTTGAATATTTCTTTTTAGCATCATTTAGCTTTTCACTAAAATAAGCCATAGGTTTTCCTTCTTGACTAAGAACAACCCCTATTACCAATCCACTAGCATCACATTCAACTTGGAATACTTTATTGAAATTAGGTAAAGTAAGAATAGGTTGTTCACTCACCTTTTGTTTGAGAAATTGGAAACTTCTTTCAACCTCTTGTTTCCATCCAAACCGATTTTTGTTCCCCTTAATTTTCTCAAGAATTGGAGCAACTACATGACTAAAATTCTTAATAAACTTCTTGTAAAAAATAGCAAGGCCATGAAAAATTCTCACCTCCATTGCACTCTTAGGTGCTGGCTAATCAATGATGGCTTGAACCTTCTCCTTATCCATCCTCAATCCATCCTTGGACACCACAAAGCCCAAACAAACCAATTTAGTCTGCATAAACACACACTTCTTAAGGTTAATCTGCAACTTCTCCTCATGCAACCTTGTCATAACCATTCCCAAATGCTCCAAGTGATCCTCTTTTGAATTGCTAAACACCAAAATGTCATCAAGATATACAATAACAAACTTTCCAAGAAATGGTTTCAAGACCTCATTCATAAGCCTCATAAAAGTACTAGGGGCATTAGAAAGCCCAAAAGGCATAACCAACCATTCATAAATCCCATCATTAGTTTTAAATGTTGTTTTCCATTCATCCCCAGGTCTGATTCTAATCTGATGGTAACCAATTTTTAGATCTATCTTAGAAAAATACATTGAGTCACTCAAACAATCCATTAAATCTTCAATTCTAGGAATAGGAAATCTATATCTAATAGTTATCTTATTGATGGCTCTTGATCAATGCACATTATCCATTCACCTCCTTTCTTTGGTACTAGAACTGTAGGAAAAACACAAAGGATAAGACTCTTTCTTATCAAACCTTGAGTAATTCCTCAACTTTCTTACAAATCTCCTCATTCTCCTTAAGAGTCAATCTATAGGCAACCTTGTTTGGAAGGCTAGCCCTTGGAATCAAATCCATATGATGATTAATGCTCCGCATGGGTGGCAACACATTAGGCAGATCCACTGCTACAATATCCATATGTTCGTTCAAAATACCTTGCACTTCATTAGGAAAATCATCTAATCTTGTAGAGGTAAACACGGTAGAAAATTTAGAAACCAAAGTAACTCCTACTTCTTTCTTCATCTCATGTAAAAACTCTTTTCTACTTACCAACATTACCTTGTTGCTTCCACTATTGTTGTCCTCTTCTCGTTCTTGCATAGGAAAGAGGGTATGCTTGACCCCATTCTTCTCAATAGTGTAGGTATTATCTCTCCCATTATACACTACTTTTCTATCAAATCGCCAAGCTCTATCAAGCAACACATGATACACATCCATGGGCATGATATCACAAACAATATTTTCCTTATAACTACCAATTTGGAATTCAACCATAGCTTGTTCATTAACTAGCAATTGATATCCTTTTTGTAACCAAGAAAATCTATATGGTGTGGGATGTTTTGGTTCTTTCAAGACCCAATTTCTCTACCATTTCAGTAGACACTATGTTATTTGTACTTCCACTATCTATAATCAACTTACAACATTTACCTTTTTCCTTACATTTTGTTTTGAACAAGGCTCTCCTTTGCACTAGTTCTTGATTATCCTTGGGTGGCTTCAACAACGCCCTTTTGAGTAGCAATGATTCTCTGGATTTAGGTTCTTCTTAATGATGTGTTGGTGATCCAACACTTTCTATATCTGCATGTACAATATGATTACTTCTTGTTGGAGTGTAGTTAACACTGAGAGGGGGGTTGAATCAGTGTTAACGAACAAATTAAATTTTTACTTTTTAAACAAAGATTAGATCATGAATGGACTTATGCTAAAAAATGAAATGAACAGATAATGAACAGACACATTAAAAAATTGACACAGAGTTTGTCTTGAGTGGAAACCCTCTTGGGGAATAAAACCACTCGAATTTGGCCTCACTGGCCTTATCTGAAAAATTATTCTTTGTACAAAGCCTCACTAGCTGATTTGCCTCACTAAAAATGGTGCTATCTCACTGATAGTCTTATAATGCTGCTATCTCACTGATAGTCTTGTGAAAATGTACAAATATGAAGTAATTTAAATACAAAGTTGATCTCTATTTCACTAATCACATACTTTGTTCTGTCATGACTTCAGAATCAGAGTTACAATGTTCCAAATCACAAACCAATATATATAT
>VDFB02035598.1:54206-230594 GCA_007258455.2 Sequoia sempervirens | reverse complement strand
GGAGTTGAGAATAAAATATTACCGACAGAAATATGAAGAACAAGGTATCCGGTTACTACGTCAATCCATATGCTTTACCAGATCATCTTTTTGAGTTGTGGATACCTGGGATAGTTTTTTAACCATGTATGCTATCTTATTATCAAATATTTTGGTGTTGCATTAATCGGTGTAAAAGTTAGGAGATCTAGCAGGATGTTTTTCCATTTATTTGTTTGTGACTCACCAATGAATGGCGAAAAAAGTGTTGGCGGATTGCTTATGGGAGCCATTATTCGTGTTTTATGTTTAAGCATTTTATTTTGGGTCCAAGCTATGTCATGGTCAACTTGTATGGGTACGCATTAAAAATTATTCATGATTTGAGCTGACACATGAATATTTTGTACTTTATTGAAGGCCAACTTGTAATGACAAGATCCTTGATGTAGATATATATATAAGTTATCAATTATATCATTTTGTGAGTAAGTTGTAAATATAGAAGTGTGTTGCGAACATCAGAAGGACGATTAGGAAATTATGCATAGTTTCACTTGTGCATTAAAGTTTTTGGCATAGCGAGTTTCTGCAGAAAATAGTAGAATTGTTGAATCAGTCAGGACAAAAGATTGACTACAGAGCTTAATCGAAACTTTAATCAAGCATTGTAGATGCTATTCTATCAGTTCACCCTTTTGGATTCAATCCAAATCATTTTAAGGTAGTGGGCCTATCTTATTTGAGCAGTGAACTCTAGGCAGTGTGCCTAAATGCAAGTGCATTCCTATTTTGTTATCTTTCTTTTTGGTGTACTCATATTACATTATGGATTGCACATCCGTCGTGGTTTTTCCCCTAACAGGGTTTCCACATAAAAAATCCTAGTGTTATGGTGTTGTGATTATCTTCTTTCTGTTCATGCATATTTATTTTGTTGAATGCTTGAGTTAAATATCAGAATAATAAAATTAATTTTTGCACAACACTAATTCACCCCCCTCTCAGTGTTACTTGTTTCCAACAGTCCACAAATAAGGATTTAGTATCAATTATTCATAAGTCATGTGGTGTAGAGGAAGCTAATTAGGAAGAGCGACTCCCCGCTGTCTTGTGGGCGTAATGTACTACGTATAAGGTGACAATGGGGCGCAAGCCCTTTCAATTGATGTACTGTCAGGAAGCAGTGGTATCAACGGAATACATGGTACCCAACCTAATAATAGCTATGGAGAACCAGTTGGGCAATACAGAAAGTCTAAAGGAACGATTGTACCAACTTAACAAATTGGATGAACGAAGGATAATGAAACAATGGAAAATGAAGAATATGCAACAGAGAAGAAAATACTGACATGACAAGCATCTCCAGTGAATGAATTTATGGCCAGGGCAGTTAGTTTTAAAATATAATGACCGTAATGAAATCAAGTTGGGGAAGTTCCAATTTTTTTAGTTAAGACCATTTAAATTCTGAGAGGTATGTGAAAATGGCTCTATAAAGCTTGGAAACTTGGATAGGTCACTACTATCAGAAGCAATCAATGGATCAAAATTCAAGTTGTATCAAGAAAGAAAAGAGGACACCATAGCCATCAATATGCTCGACTATGCTACCAGAGAAGACTGGCCCATGCAAGAGGCCCCAAGAGAGCAAGACTGGGGCTTGGGAGGCCCTGGGTATGCACAAAAGGAGTCTGGATGGAGTCAAGCTTAGACCAAACTATCGAAGAAAGATTGGTGGAGAAGAGAGTAGAGGGGATTGCAGTACCTTGGGTACACAAGCACCTGACTAATGTAGTGTTTGAGACACCCACGCTCTGGCGACGAATGGTTGGACATTGGATCTATGTCACCCCGTATGAAGGCATTAAGAAGGGATACCTGGAAAAAAGTTGGACAAGGAGGCTCAAAAGGAAAAGGAAGAAAAAATAGCCAAAGAATGAAGTGAGTGCCAACCTAAGGATGCTGACAAAGAAGAGGATAAATGGGATGATGAACAATGGGAGGACTACTTCGAGAAGACGACTCCTTGTTTAAAGATGATGATAATGACAGAGGACATGTTTATATCACATGTGGATGGACACACAAAAGATGCACTCAAGCAAATGAGAAGAGAGAAGGAAAGTGTTGAGGGTAAGGAAGATAACGATGAAGGATGGACTTTGGAAAGTAATACACAACCCAGCTGGGCCACCAATGGTGGAAGGAGAGGACATTACGTGGTACCAGTGATACAGAGGGAGGTATGTCAATGATAGTTTTAAAGGTACTGGTCATATTCCTTTGCTTGATAAGTGGTTTGATGTATAGTACATGGGGACATGTTGTGAAGAAGAGTGTTATAAGTGGCCCCCACATACATTTAAATGGAATTATGCGTTTGAGTTAAAGGTTAGGGAAGGTGGCGGAGTAAGAGGAATGAAAAGAAAAGATGAAAAAGAAGAGAGAGGAGATGAGAGAGAAGATGGAAAAAAATGGGAAAAAACTAAAAATGGAGGAAGATATAAAAATAAAAAAATAAAGAAAAATGGAAGAGGAAATGATAAAAAACAAGAAGAATCGAAGAGAGAGGAAAGAGAAGAAAAATATGAAAAGTAAAGTTCAAGGGAAATTAAAAAAAAAAATTGAGGAGAAAAAATACAGAGGGAGGAATAAAAGATTTAAAGAGACAAATGCATTAAAAAGTGAAGGGGAAAAAATTAAGCTGGGAAGTGAAAGAATTAAAAAATTAAAAGAGACGTGGTGAATTAAAGTGAAAAAAATAAAAATTTTCCAACTCCTAGCCATTAAGCATATCGTATGACCATTTAAAGAAATTGCCAAGAGAAATAAAGTTCGGTGAAAGATTAAAATTAGAAGCATCATAGTATGGCCATTGAAAGAAATTTCCAGGATAATTAAAGTTTGGTAGAGGAGTAAAGTCAGAAGCATAATCATATGACCATTTGAAGAGAGAAAAAGTTCGGTAAAAATAAAAAATTGCCAAGAATACATAAGGGAGAGGGAAGTACAACATCAAAAGGGCTTGAGCAAGGCAACAGACGAGATCACTACACAAAGGAAAGGCATAAACAAGAGTGAATCATACAAACCACCATAATTGTATGGAGTTAAAGACAGAGAAAAGGTAGCATGATGGAATACACCCCAGCAAGAGGTCATATGACAAAGTGAAGAGGGAGAGGTTGTACGATACAAATATTGGCACTTCAGAATACAAAGCAACATACAGAAAATCGGCGAAGGAATTGATCAGAAGGACATTATACGACCAAGCAAGGACATCGTACAAGATCCTCCAATTCTCCAAGTCGTACGACATTCTCCAGTTCTCCAAGTCGTATGACATTGTTTAGTTCTCCAAGTCATGACATTCTTTAGTTCCCCAAGTCATGCGACATTCTCCAAGTCTTCAAATTGTACGACATCCATTTCTAGGTTATAGCGTACAACCTGAGAAAAGCAACGTATTATGACATCACATAGTATAGCAACTTCAAATCATCAAGGTACGACAAGTTTTCAATATTCAGTGTCCTCACAAAGTACTATAGTTATCCTAGTTCAGCAGTTACAACAACTATCAGGTGGAAGAAAATAAATTTAATTCCATTCGTCGAGAAGACATCAAAATGGACAAAGGCAAGTAATATCATACAAGCCAAAGGTGGCATCAGTAACAAAGAAAAAGATGAGTACAAAAGCCGACGCCATGACCTAGGAAAGTTTAACTAGCAATGAGTGTAAGCAGTGGTGGAAAAGCACGACCGATGATCATATACTAAAGATTGCGCCAGAACATGCTCGTGTGGACAAGGCAGTGCTGGTACCATTTTTCAACGCCTGAGAATTTGAGCCTTGGTTGAAGGCTATGGTGGAAAATTATTGTTGACACTCGCAAAAATATGTTATAGATTACAGGGGTTGTCCAGTTACACTCTCCTTCTGGATGCAGGATTTTGAGAGGGTGTTTGGCATTCCAACCACTGGAGCGGGAGTCAACAAACTGGGAAAAATGACTCAGCACCATAAGGAAATCCTCATCAAACAAGTCTGTCGGAATGATTTGATAGCTGAGGAGAGGGATAGTATATGGAATGCAGGCAACAAAGGGCTTCAAAAGCACTACCTAGTGACTGCTGAGTGGAAATTCCTGTTGGATTTAATAAAATGTTGATTAGCAGTAGCCAACTGGGCATCAAACATCGCCATTTGGATGGTGGACTATATGGTGGGGCCGAGTGTTGGAAAAGTATACAACTAGGGATGGCTGCTCTCGGAGCGCATGAGGGAATTCTTATCCCAGTGGCACAAGGAATTCTACATGGCACAACACGCAATTACCTTGTTCCTGGATGTCATTCACACATAGGTACCAGAAGGGAGATGGGGTCGGCTACAACCTCTCACCCATCTGGACTCGGTGCTTCTGACAAAATTTTACTAGACGGGGTTAGAATTGAAACAAGTTGGCGAAGGCCTTGTGATAGGAAAGAAGAGGAAACACAAGGAGGCATCAGTGGAAGAGGAAAAATTAGTAGAAGAAACATCTAAGCAAAGTGAGGAAGAAGGAGAAAAGGAACCCATTGAGTTGTCTTCCTTGACGTCAGCTGCCAGTTCACTGACCGACGAGGAAATTTCCATGACTGTAGGAATGCATGCAATGATAAAAGTAGAAGAAGTAGTGATACCACCATTCTAGTTATTGAGAATCACTCTACCAGCACCACTAGTGACCGTGGGGAGTTCATCGACAGTGACTTTCACCCTTCCAATATCGCCCATTGACATTAGGCAGACATTGAGAGAAGCAGCTTCAATACTTAGTGCACTGCCAGGTTGGGCGCCACTTGCTGCCACACTACTAGGATTGACAACCATTGTACCAAGTTTGGCAGCTTTAGGAGACATAGGGCCACTGTTGGGACTCCTCGCCACACTGCCAACAGTTTCAGGGGAGCCATTGCTAGGAGTTGACATATTGCCAGAATCGACAACTTCAGTAGATATATTGCTAGAGCCAACTGTGGGAGATGAATTACAAGGTTTGAAAGCTTCAGGGGTTGCACTACCGACAACCTCACAAGTTACATCACCATTCGTCCTGGTCGCATTGCCAAAAATACCAGTAACAGGGATGTGGGGAACAATCACAACATAAGACCAGGCTTGCCTTGTCACACTACCAGGAGCGCCAGGAGTGGCTTAGATTGATGATTGGTTGGGGTCAGTGAGCTTCACATTGGAGGTGGCGGACCAGTCTTCTGAGAGCCCTTTAGAAGGATTGGTTGATGGTATGAATGAGGGAGGCCTAGTTATTCAGAATCAGCAAAGTGAGACAGCCAGGCTCGCCGAAGAGACGCGTGAGCAACCCACGACAGGGGAAATGGAGCCAGTGGCAGTGTTCTAGGAGCTTGAGGGAAAAATAGTGAGGGAGACCCCTGAGGGGGACACAAAGCCTCCCTTAGCACCTGGAGAGGAGGAGGATGAGAAAAACGATTCCATAGAGTCTGGCGGGTTTGTAGTGGAGATGTCGCAGTCAGATCCATCAGATCTAGTAGGGATTGTGCAACGCTATGTAGAGGAAATTGAGTGCATGGGGCGATTGATGATCCAGGTAGGACATGTCTCTCGGGAACTCAAGATTAGATGATCTCCTCTAGTGGTCTAGGAAGTGCAGCGCATCTGCAGATTCATGCAGATAGGGTGCGAGTCAGAATTTACCCATATATTCACCAGTCAGGGATGGCTAGTATGCGAGACTTTGGCAATGCTTTAGGCATGGTGTGGTAAACCACCAAGGTTGGCAGGAAGGGATGTTGGGGTTTTGGAGAGCCTCTATTATATTGAGCTAGCCTTTTGTGATGTTTTCTATATCATGAAGCGACAGGTGTTGTCCATTGAGATCGCAGTGGCACGAAAGGTGGATGCATATGGAATTTTACAAAAGATCAAGGAGGAGTCAACCACCATAATGAAGAACCTTCAAACTGACTTGGTAGAGAAGACTCAAATAGCCAGTGACAAAGGAACCTGAGAGGTAGCCTTGGAGGCCAGGGTGACCACTTTGGAGGAGGAAGCACACTAGAGGGAGTAGGCATGAGATCAACAAGTGAAGGAGTTTGACGAGGCACGCTAGAGGGATTACTCATGGGAGAAAAAAGCAAAGGAGTTAGAGGAGAAGTTGGCCACAAGGAGTATAGAGGCAAACAAGGCTAAAATCCAACTAATGGAGGTGACTTGTATGGTTAAAGTTGCCAGTGAGAGGGAGATACTCGCCAATCGCCAGCTCCACACGCATATAGAGGAAGTGAGGTGACTATGTGCACAACACTCACTGACAGCTACCCCGACATCATTAGTACATCTAGGGACGTCCTCACTTGCCCCTCCTTCTCAGTAGATTCACATGTTGTATCATTCCCTTTTGGATTGTCATGTTGTCTGGTAGACAACTTCTTTTGTGGGGGGGATGATGTAAGTCGTAGTTGTCTTTACTTTTGTTGTAGTCAGCCGTAGTCGGCCATAGCGTACTTTGGCCATGTTAATAAAACTATAGTTAGTGGGAATAATTAATGTAATAAATGTCATGTGTATTTGGGTAACTAAGTCTCGATTAGTGGTAACGAGCTATTATGAAACATCACGATGGTTGGTTGCTCAACCATCGTCAAGCTTTATATGTACTCTTGATATATCTATGATTGTACATGGTGATATTTACTGGAATTGAATAGAAGCATCTCATATTTCAAGAATATTATGTTTTCCAATTTGTTGTTTTATTCCATGTTTTGCATGTAGTTTAGTTTACTCCCGTAGTATGTAGTATGTTGAATTACCCCCAGTGGAGTAAACAAAGTTCCAACAAAGATCAAGGGAAACTCAATCAGAACCCAATTATTCATTGCTCATTGATTTCATTGCACAGGTTACAACATCCACTCCACATGTTTCTAGCGACAACTTTCTAGACAACAATCATCAAGCAAGTTTCGCAATGAGGAATAACCAATCAATATGTTTCAAACACTAAATTTCTTGATTAGGAACAATGACTAGCGATGATGAATAGTCATCAAATAAGTCCCCCAAAGTTTTTAGTTTCAACACAAACAAGACTGGTAGTTTTTCCTTCCAGGTGACAGTTCCTTTCCAACCAACCTTATCCCCTATTCCAACTGTCTACCCTCATCAAAGAATCAACCTTAGTTTGAACCAAAATTGTCTCCAATCATAGAGAACGATGATCATTATTACAACAAAAGACAATAATAAAATAAACACAAATCAAATGACGAAACACAAAAGGACGAGAATGTAAAATTTCCCCTACATCAGGCTCCTCCACTGATTAGGATTCATGAGATCCTTCTCATGAGGTCGTTCATGGAATAACCTAGGTCAGAGATAGCAGATGTAGACAACCATGAAGCATCCTCCATCAGACAACCTTTCCATTTTACCAAATACTAGAAATAATCCTAGCCTTGGGTCTTCCGTACCAACTATGTGTCCAGGATGCATTCAATTTCCAACGGAGCTGGTGTGGTACCTTGCAACTCCTCCACAGTTCAAAGTTCCATATATGCTATGTCAACATCTACAGGAGCTTGATGCAAAAATAAGTCTACGACATTGAAAATTTGTGAAATAAGTTCAGAAGGAAGGATAGATTCATAAGCTTTTGCTGGAAATTTCCTAAGGATTCTACAAGGTCCAATCTTTTTCATTTTGAGTTTGTTATAGGTACCAGTAGGAAATATTTCCCTCTAAAGATGAGCCATTACAAGATCCCCTTCTTGAAAGTGCACCTCTCTATGTTTCTGATCAACATATCATTTGTACTTCTGATTGCTTCCTTCAATGTGTCTTTTAACCTCCTCATGAAGGTCACATATGGTCTTAGCAAAGTCTTCACCATCTTCACTTTGTTTCTCCATATCACCCAAATTTTGAAGTTCAAATATACCTCGAGGATGCATGCCATATACAATGTAAAACAGGTTGAAACCTATACTTCGATTTGGAGAATCATTATATGTGAACTCTGCTTGTGCCAATGCCATATCCCACTTGTTGGGTGTGTTTCCAACAAGGCATCATAACATATCACCAAGACTCTGATTGACAACCTTAGTTTAGCCATCCGTTTGGGGGTGATAGTCTGAACCAAAATTGAGGTGTGTGCCTAACTTTTTCTAAAGAGTTCGCCAAAAATGCCCCACAAACTTGGTGTCATGATCGGATATGATACTTCTTGGAATACCATGCAACCGTACCACTTCCTTGAAAAACAAGCTAGCAATATTGGTAGCATCACTAGTTCTTTTACATGGAATAAAATGAACCATTTTAGAGAATCTGTCCACAACTACAAAAATGGAATCATTACCCCTTTGGGTACGAGGAAAACCCAAAACAAAATCCATACTTACAGAGTCCCATGGTCTAGATGGAATTGGTAATTGCTGATACAAACCAAAATTATGACTCTTCCCTTTTTCCAACTGAAAAACTCTGCACCTCTCCAGATACTTCGTAACATTTGCTTGCATCTTTGGCCAATAATAATGTGTGCTCAACTGCAAATAAGTTTTGTCTTGCCCAAAGTGTCATACTAGGCTGCCATAATGTTTCTCCTTCAATAAATTGTCCCTCATTAATCCTCTAGGGATGCACAATTTGTTCCCTTTGAACAAAATACCTTCCTGTAACATAAATTCCATCCATGACTCTCTATCTTTGTTGATAGGACTACTATAAACTTCAAATGCTTCCTCGAAATTTGCATCATCAAAATACAACTCCTTCAAACTATCAAAGCTCACACTGTTAGCTTGAATTTCATGAAACAATAAGTTTCTCCTACTCAATGCGTCAACAACCTTATTTGTTTGTCCACTTTTATGTTTCAACACAAAGTTAAAAATTTGAATATACTCTACCCATTTAGCATGCCGTTGGTTCAACTTATGTTGGTTGTTTTTAAATTACAATGCATGATTATCTGTATAGACAATGAACTCCTTAGGAAGCAAATAATGCCTCCACTTCTTCAATGATTGAATTAGTGCATAAAACTCAAGATCATAGGTTGAATATTTCTTTTTAGCATCATTTAGCTTTTCACTAAAATAAGCCATAGGTTTTCCTTCTTGACTAAGAACAACCCCTATTACCAATCCACTAGCATCACATTCAACTTGGAATACTCTATTGAAATTAGGTAAAGTAAGAATAGGCTATTCACTCACCTTTTGTTTGAGAAATTGGAAGCTTCTTTCAACCTCTTGTTTCCATCCAAACCGATTTTTGTTCCCCTTAATTTTCTCAAGAATTGGAGCAGCCACATGACTAAAATTCTTAATAAACTTCTTGTAAAAAATAGCAAGGCCATGAAAAATTCTCACCTCCATTGCACTCTTAGGTGTTGGCTAATCAATGATGGCTTGAACCTTCTCCTTATCCATCCTCAATCCATCCTTGGACACCACAAAGCCCAAACAAACCATTTTAGTCTGCATAAACACACACTTCTTAAGCTTAATCTGCAACTTCTCCTCATGCAACCTTGTCATAACCATTCCCAAATGCTCCAAGTGATCCTCTTTTGAATTGCTAAACACCAAAATGTCATCAAGATATACAATAAAAACTTTCCAAGAAATGGTTTCAAGACCTCATTCATAAGCCTCATAAAAGTACTAGGGGCATTAGAAAGCCCAAAAGGCATAACCAACCATTCATAAATCCCATCATTAGTTTTAAATGTTATTTTCCATTCATCCCCGGGTCTAATTCTAATCTGATGGTAACCAATTTTTAGATCTATCTTAGAAAAATACATTGAGTCACTCAAACAATCCATTAAATCTTCAATTCTAGGAATAGAAAATCTATATCTAATAGTTATCTTATTGATGGCTCTTGATCAATGCACATTATCCATTCACCTCCTTTCTTTGGCACTAGAACTGTAGGAACAACACAAGGGATAAGACTCTTTCTTATCAAACCTTGAGTAATTCCTCAACTTTCTTACAAATCTCCTCATTCTCCTTAAGAGTCAATCTATAGGCAACCTTGTTTGGAAGGCTAGCCCTTGGAATCAAATCCATATGATGATTAATGCTCCGCATGGGTGGCAACACATTAGGCAGATCCACTGCTACAATATCCATATGTTCGTTCAAAATACCTTGCACTTCATTAGGAAAATAATCTAATCTTGTAGAGGTAAACACGGTAGAAAATTTAGAAACTAAAGTAACTCCTACTTCTTCTTTCTTCATCTCATGTAAAAACTCTTTTCTACTTACCAACATTACCTTGTTGCTTCCACTATTGTTGTCCTCTTCTAGTTCCTGCATAGGAAAGAGGGTATGCTTGACCCCATTCTTCTCAATAGTGTAGGTATTATCTCTCCCATTATACACTACTTTTCTATCAAACCGCCAAGCTCTATCAAGCAACACATGATACACATCCATGGGCATGATATCACAAACAATATTTTCCTTATAACTACCAATTTGGAATTCAACCATAGCTTGTTCATTAACTAGCAATTGATATCCTTTTTGTAACCAAGAAAATCTATATGGTGCGGGATGTTTTGGTTCTTTCAAAACCCAATTTCTCTACCATTTCAGTAGACACTATGTTATTTGTACTTCCACTATCTATAATCAACTTACAACATTTACCTTTTTCCTTACATTTTGTTTTGAACAAGGCTCTCCTTTGCACTAGTTCTTGATTATCCTTGGGTGGCTTCAACAACACCCTTTGAGTAGCAATGATTCTCCGGATTTAGGTTCTTCTTAATGATGTGTTGGTGATCCAACACTCTCTATATCTGCATGTACAATCTGATTACTTCTTGTTGGAGTGTAGTTAACACTGAGGGGGGGGGGGTTGAATCAGTGTTAACGAACAAATTAAATTTTTACTTTTTAAACAAAGATTAGATCATGAATGGACTTATGCTAAAAAATGAAATGAACAGATAATGAACAAACACATTAAAAAATTGACACAGAGTTTGTCTTGAGTGGAAACCCTCTCGGGGAATAAAACCACTTGAACTTGGCCTCACTGGCCTTATCTAAAAAAATATTCTTTGTACAAAGCCTCACTGGCTGATTTGCCTCACTAAAAATGGTGCTATCTCACTGATAGTCTTGTAATGCCGCTATCTCACTGATAGTCTTGTGAAAATGTACAAATATGAAGCAATTTAAATACAGATTTGATCTCTGTTTCACTAATCACATACTTTGTTCTGTCATGACTTCAAAATCAGAGTTACAATGTTCCAGATCACAAACCAATATATATATATATATATATATATATATATATATATATATATATATATATATATATATATATATTATCTTTTCTGAAAGATACAATCTGTGTTTATCAAAACTTCTCATCATACTCAAAATGAGCACAATAAGGCATGTTATATGTTCTCTATTTTTCAAAAACAAAATTAGATAAAGGCCTTTTGAAGAAACTGTATCAACAACTTCCATGAGAAACTGAATCTGAAACTACCCTTTCTAGTTGCAAAAACACATCTTTTTATACAAGTCTTCAACTATAATCCACCAGTAAACAATCTTGTCAAGAAAACATTAAGAGCAAATAATATATAATTGTCACATAATTTGTAGAGCCGATAAACCATAATAATCTCACAAACAATGACAGGGTTTTCTAATCAAAAGAAACATTTGATATTTTACAAGACAAAAACCCCTATTCTTAATGACAGATCTGAAGCGGGGTTTTTAACAAAATAAACATTTTTGCATTTAGAAACAAACCCTTAATTCTCAACAATAGGCCCGACCAAGATTTGTATTTGACTCTTCTTAACAACTAAAACAAAACATGTATTTATAGAAGATAATCATGAATAAGTTCTTTCTAACTTGACATTCAAATTTGCTTGGGTTATTGAAACAAAATGTTAACCAAACAGACTCATTACTAAGATTTTCATGGGTTACTATTAACAACTATCTTAACCCAAAAAACACACAAGCCCAGATAAACTCAAAGATCCCGATTTAACTAAACAACATTAAGAACAAGATAAATCAGCACTCGGTTTATTATAGACACAAAGAAGAAAAATAAAGAATACACCTAATATAGACACAACCAAAACATCTCCACTATTGCTCTTTACTGTTATTCCTTGTTCCATCGAAGACCAACATCCAAAAACTGTAACAAATTTTCCTTATCAACGACGCCATGATTAGGGTAATAAACCCTAATGGTTATAATGAAGCAAACATCGATATCCATTCAAGTCTTCAAAGACTTTTTCAAACCCAATATAATGATTTTCAAATCCGAGCATATTGATGGGAAAGAATTCCCAATAAAGTCAAACAAAAATAATGATCACTGACAACCCTTTTCAATCTTAAAAAAAAAAGTCTTTGAATAAAACAATTTGCCACTCTTTTTATTTTAAGGATTTCTCCATGATGATGATGCTTTGTATATAATGTGTCAATATGTCCCCTCGTTGAAAGAAACTTTTCCATCCACATCAATTTCAAAAACAATTTGGAGAACAATATTACTTTATGAAAAATGTAGCAATGCCCCCTTTTAGAATATAGCCTTTATCACTGCACTTTACCAAAGATGTCAATAGATACAAAAATGTACTTTACAATACCAAACCGATAATAGACCAAACTGGCTATATCACCATGGAATTATACCAAAGGTTGAAAATTCTAAAAGAATCAGTATGGATATATAAACTCATGCAAAACTAAAGGATATCACCATGTGCATAACTTGTAACTTCAACCTTAGTGTATTGACATTAATGCCAAATGATACCGAGGGACACCACTTCTTTCATTTCTCGTATAGCCTCCTTGTGAAGATCCTAGACACTCCCAACTCTTGTGATCAACATATTGATTACATTTGAAACATTTACCAGTAAAGCCTCTTCCTCTTCCTTGGAAACCTCCTCTTCCAATTGATCTACCTCCTTTGTTTTGGTATTCACTTCTCTTGATTTGTTGTTCCACTTGAACTTTCAACCCCTTCTTGCTACTGTTGTCATCCTCTTACAAACTGCTGTCCCTTTCCTCGATAACCTCTTCCTCAATTTCTCCCTTGCTGATTTTTCCTTCTTTGAAGCTTTTCTTCAACCTTGATGGCACACTGATATGCCTCTTCAAGAGTCCTAGGTGATACTAGACTCAACTCATCTTGCAAACTATACTTCAAACCATTCAAGTATCTTGCTACCTTCTCAAGATCTTCCTCACTATGGCTTGATCGAATCACCGACTTGTAATACTCTATGTATTCTTTGACTAGCATGTCTTTTTGCTTGAGATTTTGCAATCTTTTAAAGAGATTTGTTTGATAATCTCTCGAAAGGAACTTAGCCTTCAACTTAGCAAACATTTGATCCCATGGGGTAATCTTTTCCTTATTCTTCTTTCATCTCTCAGATTGAACATAGTCCCACCACATAGCAACGTGGCCCTTGAGCCTTGTGCAGGTGAACTTCACTCTTCTTCTGCAACTCCTTCGTACTCAAAATAATTGTCTAAATCATTGATCTAATCAATGAGTTCTTCACCATTTAAACTTCTGGAATATATAGGGACTTCAATCTTTGGTTTGGATCTCATACTCAATACTATCCTCAACAACTTCTCTTTAAATCCCTCATGTTCTTGATTTTCTTCATCATCTCTTAATTGTTCTTCCTCTTCAATTTCACTAGCATCATCCACTGATGTTCCTCTTCGTTGTGCCCTCTCCATGGCATCCATTCGTGCACTCAAGTTCTGCAACAATTCAAGGACTCCATCATCATGTCCTCTTTTGCCTCTTCCTCGGGCTCCTCTACCTCTCAACGCTCTCGATGGCATTTTTCCCACTCCTCAACAACCCCAAATTTTCGAGCTTTGATACCAAATTGATGAAAAACCAATTCAAGGATGGGAAACAATTCCAACAACTAGCAACATGAAGCACTTCATTCAATGAAGAACCATAACAACAGTCAACAAATAAGAACAAAAGCAACCAAATCACTTTAATGGAATTCAATGTTCACAGTTGCTCTAACTACAAATTTGACTTCATGTTCCAACAAAGATGAGGGAAAACTCAATCAGAAACCTGATTATTCATTGCTCATTGATTTGATTGCATAGGTTACAACATCCACTCCACATGTTGCCAACAACAGCTTTCCAAACAACAGTCATCAAGCAAGTTTCAAAATGAGGAACAACCAATTGATATGTTTCAAAAACTAAATTGCTCGATCAGGAACAACAACCAACGATGATGAACAACCATCAAATGTGTCCCCAAAGTTTTCAATTTCAACCCAAAAAAGACTGGTCATTTTTCCTTCCAGGCAACAATTCCTTTCCAACCAACCTTGTCCCCTATTCCAACTGTCTGCCCTCATCAAAGGCTCAACCTTAGTTTGAACCAAAACTGTCTCCAACCACAGAGAATGATGATCATTATTACAACAACAAAAGATATTAACAAAACAAACACAAATCAAACAACAAAACACAAAAGGATGGGAATGTAAAAATACCCCCGTATCACAAAATCATCCAAAATCACCAGTTTAGAGTATTTTTAGCTCACACTTTTTTTAGCCATAACCTTTATTAAGGGAAAGAGCATATTTTGAGTTTTGTTATTTTTAGCCAAAGCTACTTATGCTCCATGCTTCTTTTAGTTTTTTTTTTTAAATAATTTTAACGTTATGCTACTTTTAGCTCAAATTCAATTATTGTTAGATCATGTATCTTTTGATCTCTTGTTATGTAAGATATGTGAGTTCAAAGTGCTAGCTTGTAATAATTTGGCTCCACAAAATTAATTAAAGTTTGCTAGAGTTCAATTTTATAATTTGTGGATATGATATTATAATAAAACTTGTATTATATACAAGTAGTTAGTAATTGATATAGAAGTGCAATTAGTTTCTATAATTTATTTTAAGACAATTTTTTTAAACCTTACCAAAAAAAGTGTTATTTGCACTTAGATTTCTCATGATAATCCCCATGTTTACTTGCTAAAATTGTTGTTATCTAAGTATTCATTATTGTTGATCCAAATTTAAAAGTTTATTCATCAAAATTCATTATGACTATTTTGCTTTAGAATATTATTGCAATGTTCTGTTATGTGCGTTGAATGAGACAAAATTGCTTTTAATAAATTACAAGATTTGTATTGCAAGCTTGCTTGAAGTTGGGGATTGTATTTTATATACAAAGAGTTTCCCCTTCTAAATCAAAGAACAATTATACTACACATATTGAAATTTGCAAACTAAAAATTTTATATACTTATTTTCAAAATTTAAGCAACTTTCTTTAGAACTATAAAATTAACATATTTCATTTTGTGTTGTAATGAAATGTGCAAACTAAAAATTTTATATACTTATTTTCAAATTTTAAACAACTTTCTTTGGAAGAACCATAAAATAAATAAAAGCCCAATATGAGTTTTTACAAAAGTGAAATGCCTAAATGTTTGCTCAATATTTGGGATGAAAATTAGCCGAAAGACCAAAATTGAAGGGGTGTGTTCAAAAATTTCATCAAAATTGAAGAACTAGAGAAGGATTTAATAAGAGGGTTAAAATTTGAAAACACTAGTTTAATCCTCAAAAATGCCTTATCCTCGATCCATGGGTCTTAAGCAACACTTCCATTTATAAAATAACAAATTGCTAAACCTTTTCACTAATGGTTTCTAGTGAGATGATAACTAGTCATGTAAATTAATTAGGCTAGGTCAAAATATTAAAGAATTGTAAACAAGGTTGATCTATTTGAGCTATTATTCCTTTGCAACTATCTCATCCTCAAAAACCATTGGATGAATGCCCTGTCCAAAGAACCTCCCCATAAACCACCTTGTAAAAATGCTCTATGTTAATCATGCTTTCCTAAACTAGACATTAGCTCAACTACCTTGAGAATTCATACAACCTTATTATGTGTAGGATTTTTTAAACATACCTTAGATTTGTAAACATTGTTGCCATCATCATCTCTAGGGCCAATAGAAGAGGAAACAATGGTTGTGGGCAGATCTACATTATAGTTGAGACAATTGCTTAAAGGAATGTTATTTCATTAGTCAAGCTTGTAAATAACCTAGCCATTGTGGAACAATGATTCTTGAAATCAATTTCCATGCAATAAAAAAACAAAGACAAATGAGAGAAGATGAAGGTGAAATCTCAAAACATGAACATGCTTACATAGGAGTAGAAAAGGTCATAAGAGTGATTTTCCACCTATTAGCTTACTTCAATGCTTTAATACCTTTATTTCTTGCTTTTTAAAATAATTTTAGGCATTTTGTTTTAAAGACACTAATTTTTTAGATAAATTAATTATTATCATAAATCTTAAAAATTGAATTTCCATATTCTTATAAATAATTACTTGGAGCATATGATAGCTGATGCTGCTAAAATTATCATTCAATATGATTTTCTTGTGTTTGTAATTATTCTATGATTTCTTTAATTAGAGTGAAACATAGCATTGAGTTTTGTATTAGTTTTATTTGTTCATCTAAATTGTAATGTTGTATACAGCTTAAGTTTTGTATTAGTTTTATTTGTTCATCTAAATTGTAAGTTTTATATTAGTTTTATAGTTGTATTAGCTTAGCTATTCAATTCTTAGGATCATGTAAGTTTTATATTAGTTTTATTTGTTCATCTAAATTGTAATGTTGTATATAGCTTAGCTATTCAATTCTTAGGATCATGTATCATCTTTATTAAGATATTTATATTGTGCACTAAATTATTGGCTTTTGCTATGAGCCAATAAAAATATCTTATTGTTGTATTTTAAAATTAGTCACTTTCATTCTTGAAATTAATACAACTCATTTGTAAGACAAACATGTTACTAGTGTTGGGTTCATATTAGAAGACAAAATATGTATGACATTATTTTGCTATTTCATTATCATTAAAACCCTAGAAAATATTCTACAGTGTAATTGTGAATTTTGTTTATAACTTAGTGCCCAATGTTGGTTTACATTTTCAAAGAGCTTTCCTTATAATTTGAAAAGATGTTTTACTTCATAGACTACTCCTCTTTGTGTTGTCTTGGAAAAAAGACAAATTAAACACTAACAAGTGCTTTAAACATACAAAATATCAAAAATTTTAAGATCATGTTTTGGTCTAAAGTAGCTCTATACATTTGTTGAGGAAAAGCTATTTCTTGTACAATTTAGATCTTACCTGAAAAACATTGGTGAAGTTGAAAAATGTATATAATGGATTGGTGGATAAGGACTCTTAATATACATATACATTGTCTAATGGAATTAGGAATTAGGATTCATGATTTTATTCATCAAACCTTAAATAATTCAAGTCAAATAGTCAAATCTACTAGTGAAGTTGAATAGTTATAAATGAGTCCAAGTCTTGCTAAGTGCAAGACCCCCAACACCATAAAAAATGAGACTAAGATTGTGCCTTAGATGACATTGATAGAATGGATACCCCTCAATCCTTGACTTTCAGCCAAAGAGATATCAGCTTCGACTTGTGCTCCTCAATCAGGTTGCAAAAACAATTTGGGTTTGAAATAGAACCTTCTCCCCCCAAAAATAGTCAGGTCCATTTATTATCGTGCCATTCTGAAGCACTAAAATTCAGTTTTATACACTTGTTCTCAGTCCAAAAAACAAGTACAAAGAACCAACATTTTAAAAAAGGTACTTGGCAAAAGCTTAAATGCATTTAAAGAACAAACAATATCAAAATTCTACAATTGTAACTTTGATATGATACAAGCAATTTCATTGATAATGATAGAGCATTTCTTTAGGTACTAATGGCAGAAATTTGAACACATCTGACTTTCTTTTGATAGCATAATTACATAAGGATATGTTACATGGATGAAGGCTCAGTTTCGAGCTTTTGAAAAAATAAGGGCTACATGCACAGGACTACTACGGGAGGTGTTGTCAAAGCTTTATGTTCTGGATAATTACATATTTTTATATGATGTAGATGAGAAGAGGAAACAAGAACTTGTATTTAATTTAGCAGACACATTGACATTGAATGAAGCTGCTTTAATTATTCCAATTCAATTTGAATATCAATTCTGGGATGTTGCAGTGTATTGAAAGAGCAATCGGTTTCCTGTAGTAGGGGTGGACTGGAAAAGAATCCTTAACCTGCTGGTAAGCTGGTATAGCAGAGTCCATTGTGTGGCCATTTCCGATTCCTTGAGCTGTCTTACAACAGATGCCTGCAAATACAAAATATTGGATAAATAAGAAAGCAATGTGTAGTTTGATGAATGATCTTTAAACACCGAAGAAATTATTTTACAATTTTGTGGCCATATAATTAGCATCAAAAGCTTAATATCATAAACTAACCATAACAGTACACCCAGTAGTCAAAATTCAGGGTAAATAGTTATTGGCGTTGTACTTCTGTGGTCTTTTCAGCTAGACCTACATTCTGGACCTCATGTTTTGACTTGTATTTTAAACTTAGATCACTAGTCACTACAGGGAAATTTAACCCCTAAAACTACATGAATATTTGTTTAGCAGCTATATATGATAATAATGTTTCCTCATCTCTCTGGCGGACACCCCCTCCTTGAATGCTAACATTCCATGATATTGATGTGCGGTTGAAGGTTTAACATGGTGCATTTGAGAGCTCCACACTGGATAAATTTCCCATTGCTCTACCAGTGGGAAAAACGGGTTGACCTAATAATCACACTATTGCCATGGCGGTTGATGGAATTCATTCAAGTGTCTTGTTTGATAGTAGTCGCCCTGCTTCTGAGGTCTCCAAGAAGCCCATCAGCATTGCGCCAAAGGCTTATAATCTTCATTCAGAGCTATTCGCTGGTTTCTAGGTTGGGGGTGGGAATCTAATTCTTTGTGATCACGGATCACGGAGTGTGATCTGAAACATTGATGCAAAAAATACACACACAATCTAATCCAGAAACACTCAGCAACATCTAATTCTTTGTCAAACTCATGGTCTTTTATGGCAAATGGCATTGCTGCTTCTTTGCAGGAAAATCAAATTGTAACCAATTAGGGCTCCTGTTCAGGATTTCTTAAGACCTGATCTTCCAAAAAAATTCTCTGGGGCTGCTAACTCTACTCAGTTTCAGGTTGCACTTAGGGTTAATAAAACTGGCTCAAATTTTAAGGATAAGAGTGGCGTGGAC
Source organism: Sequoia sempervirens (assembly GCA_007258455.2). NCBI lineage: Eukaryota > Viridiplantae > Streptophyta > Pinopsida > Cupressales > Cupressaceae > Sequoia > Sequoia sempervirens. Next base: position 211,302 of record VDFB02035598.1, on the reverse strand, counting down.
TTAAAAGGAGAAAGTTATGGTTGATCCTAATACTTCTAGCATTATCATGCATGTAAAGGATTTGCAGGCAGGTCTTTTGAAAAGGAGGATCATTTGCAAAATAAGGTAGAAATCATACCTGAAGTTGAATTTGATAGTTGGGAAAACATCTTAAAATCCCATGCACTAATTGGCAAGTTTAATGGTTTCTAGCCAAATTCAAAGAGTTTACATGAGTGGTCTCCAGAGCATTGGAAACAGATGATGAAGGCAAGTTGATATTTTGCCTTATTCACATGGATTCTTTATAATTATTACTACTTGTGAACTGGGAAATGGCAAAAATTTGCTTCTTAAATCACAGCAATGGTTCTATGATTGCACCTCGAGTTGGAAGCCATGATATTCCTCTTTTGATCCTCTGCTTGATTCCTTTTCTTTGGTTCCTGTTTGGTCACATCTTCCATATTTGCCTCTGCAATTTTGGTTTTGTTGTACCCCAAAATTAAAATTTTTGTTACACTTATACATTTTGAAGAAATGAGTAAAAGTCTTGTTAAATCTATCAAAAAAGGTCAAAATTTGGGTGCGCATGTCTTGCATGAGGGGTTAAAAATTCCAAAATCTGATGATCTGGGTCTGCTCAGAGCGACCTAATCTACAAAACTCAGATCTCAGTTTTTCATCCCTACTTTTTAGGAAAACTCCTATTTTTAGAAATTTCCTAAAAATAGTAACTTTTTCTGGGTTTTTTTGGGTTTCTTTTGAAACGGATACTGGGAAAACTTTCTAAAAATAGAAAGTTGGTCCGTTAGGGTTCAAACTGTTTTTGATTGGCTCAAAATACTTCCATATTAGGCTGGTGCAGTCAAAATCTAAAAAAGATTAGTTTTTCCCTAGTGGGTCTATTATGCTTTTTTAGAAGCATATTAGGAGCTCAGAGGTCATCAATGGAGGTCAATCAACTGCCAGGCGTCGGATTCAACACTCAAGCATTCAGCAGGAGGTGAGTTGGTGAGCAAGCACATAGAAACGAGGAAGAAGGTGAAAACGTTGAAATTTTGACTAAGTTTGGTTGACTTGGGTGCCCTAGGTGAAGAAGGGCGCCCATCTTTTTTGGGCACCAAATAATGAAATTAAGGTTTGAGATTCTAAGTAAGGCTGCTCAGTTTCCTTACAGCTCTACAACGGATCCGGCAGTACAGTCATCAGATCATCCAATCATCTGGAATTCAAGATCAAACAGGGAGGATCCAAATAGAAGCCAAAATGAAAAACATGAAAATCACCAAAATTTGACTAACAGGGAGGATCCAAATAGAAGCCAAAATGAAAAACATGAAAATCACCAAAATTTGACTAACTCTGGGAACTTTGGGCACCCTAGGTGCCCAGGGGCGCCCAACCTTTTGGAAGGGTAAATCCAGCTGTTAGGGTTTGCGGGCGAGTTCAATCTCTTTTGAATCCAATCAACTTTGCAATGGGTGTCTTCGTCTGAGCACCAGATTGGTCAATCACCGACAAATCCAGGTCAAAGGTGATGGTATAAGATGAAGATTTAAAGTTTTATGATGAAATCAAATGAAAATCTTCTAAGTCTGGAGCAAATGGGCGCCCCCGAAGAGAAAGGGCGCTCGAGCTTTTGAAGCTTCAAATCTAACTTTTTGGCAAAAGTGCCTCCAGAAGACCCCTTTTAGAATCTTCTCAGCTTCGCGACAAGCCCAACCATCAACCAATTTGAGCTCCGGGTCACCAGATCTGATAGTCTGGTCAAGTTGGGCGCCCTTGGAGAGAAAGGGTGCCCAAGGTTTTGAGCCCAAGAATGATAGAATTTGTAGTTGCAGTGCCCAAGATCACTTCATTGGATTCAGCCAAGCTATCCAGTGAACCTGTTAGCCAGTCAATCGGATCAACGTAGCTCCCGGAATCAAGATTTCATCAGAAGATCAAGAGAAGGAAGAACTTGGAAATCATAAAAAATGGCTACCTCTGGACAAAATGGGCGCCCTTGGAGGAAATAGGCCCATGAATTTGAAGGTCAAAACGAAGTTTTTCGCCATAGACGCCTCCAGAACAATCTTCTCAGAATTAGTCAGGCTACACAATGAATCATCTAGCTTGCTCATCAGATCAATTTGGAAGCCAAAAATCAAGATCAAACCAGGAGTCAAAATGGAAGAAAAGTTGGAAAAACTCAGGAAAATGGTAAGTCTGAATGAAGTAGGCGCCTCTAGCCAAGAAGGGCGCCCAACTTTCAATGCCTTAGTGAAATTTTCAAAAATTTCAAAATTGTGAGATGAAGAGAATGTCCAAGTTCATTGAACGGGCCAATTTTAGGGTTTTTGAAGATAAAAGCAAAAGAAAGCAAACCTATTTCAAACCCTAAGTCTATTTAATACACCTCTTCAATGCAATTTTCATCATTATTGCAGGTAACATTCCAAGGAGAGAGTTGGAGCAGCAAGTTTGGAGAATTTTTTTAAGATTCAAGAACTCAAGTTTGCTGATTCTTCATCAAATTTTTCAGACCAGCAGCATAAGGCCTTGCTTTTTCACGCTTTTTCATCCAGAAGATCAAATTTTTGAAGAAGGCGAAGATTTTCAAAATTTCAGTCATCTGGGTCTTATCATCTCATTCTTTTGAAGAAATTTTCAAGAAGTTCATCAGGTTGCAGCAGCTGCTTTTTATTTGCATGTCAATGAAATCCTCAGTGCATTCAATTTTTGATCATTTGGGTCCTCTCAAAACAGTCTTCTGAAGAAAACCCATATCACAGTTTTTTTTGAGCAAATTTCAAATTCGAAGGTTGCCTGCTTTTTTGTAATGTCCCCTTTTTGATGGAAACATTTGAACCAGAATCTTGCAACCAAAGTATTGCTCAAAGAGACATTGGAATGTTTAGAGATCAATAAGTTCAGTGATAAAAACTAATAGATCCAAAAATGGTATAAATATTTGTTCACGTCAGGGAATTATTCATTTATTCTTATCACTTCTATGAATGATTCTTCTATAATATATTTCATAAGTACATTATATATTAAACATCTTTCAAAATTTCATAGATGGAATTCTATTATACCCTTTTAACAACATAGTGAATAAATGGAGTCATTATTTATAAGGCTCAATAATTGCTACAAGCATCATTATTTACACAATCGTGTATATATATATATATATATATATATAAATTCTGTCTAAAATATGTATATCATTTCTAATTGACTTCAAAGTACATATACATCTTTATTTCTATATGAAAACATATATATATATATTTATATTCTATTTAAAGATTCTTATATAAATAGTGCATATGTACTCTCCCCTATATATATATGCATTACTAATGGTATATCATTTATTATTAGATCTATCTATATGAATATGTATATAGTTACATATATGTATCTTATTTAAATGTGCATATATCATTACTTCTAACAAATATCTATATATCATTATTATAACTAATATATATATATATATATATATATATATATATATATATAAATGAATATTTACCTATGCATATGTGAAGTATCTATACTTACTGCTTACTGCCTTATCATATTTCTGACAGTGCAGTTCATAGATACCTCATTGACGATTCCCTCCTATATTTACTTTCCTTTCCTCCAATTCTTATCCTTTATTTTTGATGCTTCTCTCTATCCCCTCTTCTTTACTAAGTTCTCCTTTAATATCTCCCTTCATCCTCATTTAATCGTATCTCTTATGGAAGGTCAAACCCTTAATGATAACCCGAATCCTCTCCTCAAACAGCTTCTATGATAGTTGAATAATCAATCATAAAGGAGCGGATCTTTTATATGGGCTGGCCGTGTTTATTTATCAAATACTTATAGGAGATCGTTCCTCATGGAGAATAGTGAACACCTTACTTTCCCAGCAATTCTGTTCTCTCATTCGATACCCCCAACTTCTTCATAGTTTGCACTTAAATAAGACTCATTGGTGGCGATTAAAGGGAGGGTTGTGTCCCTTCGCTGTTTATAATGCAGTTGATAAAGTATTTTATTTATGATTTTTATTATTATATTTTGTATTCTTAGATAATTCTCAGATTTACAATTAATTAATATATTAGTTTTCTTTATAATATTATAATAATAATGTCAAGTTGTTAATATTTATATTTTTATATTTATATTGTTATTTATTTGATAACTATAATTATAATATTATCTTTTGATAATTATAATTATAATAATATTATATTTCTTGTATATTCTTTTTATATATTTTAATATGTATTTTGTATTTATAATAATTATAATTGTCCAATTATAATATTATTTTACGTTTATATTTTATATTTTTATATACTTTAATATTTATAACATTCATAATTATAATTTTGGACAATTACAATTGTGTAATATCAGATGGTTAACTATTTTAATTATGTTTCTTAATATTTAAATGTCCGATTTCGGGGACATGACATTTTTCGATCAACCATCAGTGTTTTTCAAATCTGATCAACTGGGTCCATTTCTAATTGTATTCTGAACAAAACCCAAGTGCCAGCTTTTTTCGTAAAAAATTGAAGAAATTAGGGTTTGCTACTTTTTCAGTCTAAAATCAAAATTTTCAAAAACGGATGATCCGAGTTGTCTTGCAACGAAATTCTGAGCAAAACCCATATCTCAAAAAAATTTTCAAATTTTTTTTTGTAGGAAGAAGAAAAATCAACATTCTAAAAATAGTAAGTTGCTCAAAACTTGTCTAAACCTAGGCAAGTTTACAGTCATTCTTCAAGGTTTTCATAATGGAGTACACTCCCAATGATTTCAAGACCAAATCAGCTCTCTACCATGATTTCATCAAAATAGCTGAGACAGACTTGCATCACATCAAGCCGGTGTTTGATCTACATGCTTTGGAGAGCGCAGGCAACACTTCAATCAGAAACTTGGGACACACTGGACTCCTCGCGGCAGCGTCTATTCCTATTTTAGTTCAGAGCCTCGAGTTTGTAATCGCTTGCATCAAGCATTACAATCCGGCTACAAGGGAGATTCAATCAGTTGATGGCAGATTGATCTGTAGTTTGAAACTTGATATGATTGAGAAATGTTTCTCCATTCCCCCTTGGCCTGAAAGTGTCACTATCTCAAAGGGCGAATGTGAGAGGATGTGGGAAATGCACAAGGACAAATATAGCAAGAAGATTGCTCAAAGGTGGATGAAGGAAAAGCATCATAAGACTTTGCCTAAGAACATCGGGTGATGTGAGTTCAAAGATGAGATTGCTATCATAATCACCTTGCTCAACAGGGTCATTGGACAAGAAGATGCTACCAAGTTTCAACCTTGGATGTTCTACGCTATACCCCATAAAATGAAGAAGACTGAGTTCTATGATTGGCCCACCTTGATCAGTGACAGCCTTCACTAGCAGATAACGAAATATTTTCAGATTCATGAGTTCCATATGGTTTCTTACCTAGTCTACCTAGTGGCCTACCAAGGTCAATTCAGAAGGTTGAACACCGAGGGATCATTAAGCGTACAACATATCTACAACTACTATCCTCAGTTGGAATTCACGAAGTCACTACATCACTACAAGAGGGTGAATGAGGCTTTTTTTGATATACACAGTGCGAGACCTGGACAATGAATTGTACGTCCATATCTCTTTAGTCGCCAGGGCAGTGATGGCGGAGTGGGCAGATTGGTTCATACAATTTCCTACTTTCACCTATCTCAGAGTCTATGGCTATTCCGGTGCTCCGCTTATGCTACCAAGGTACCCATCAGACGAAGTTGTCTTCATCGAGTTCTCAAGGCTTTTTTGATATACATAGTGCGGGACTTGGACAATGAATTGCACGTCCGTATCTCTTCAGTCGCCAGGGCAGCGATGGCGGAGTGGGTAGATTGGTTCATACAATTTCCTACTTTCACCTATCTCAGAGTCTATGGCTATTCCGGTGCTCCGCTTATGCTACCAAGGTACCCATCAAACGAAGTTGTCTTCATCGAGTTCTCAAGGCAGGCACATGATGTCCACACATTCTTGAGGAATAGAAAGAAACCCGCCCTCAATTTTCCATTGGGACTAGGAATCTATACATGCAGGACAGCAGTAGATGCTAAAACCATGGGAGATGAGTTAGACAAACTTGGTCTCAAGCCTTACAGTGAGAGACAATCTTATGACCCTCATGGCGTCCACGCTAGCCGACTTAAGAGAAACCGTGTTCACATATCCGCCCTTGAAGATTTTTGCGCCAATTGTACATATGAGTTTGAGGTGCGGAGGCGTAGTTACAGTAGGCTCACTTTTCACTAGATGAAAGACTGCCTATTAGAAGAAATTGAAGGGTTATCAGGGGATGATGAGGATGTGCTTCTCCCGATGTATGCTCGGAAGAGAATTGAAGATCAGCCCCTTCCTCAAGTCAATTAGGCTAATAAGGAATCCCTCTCAGTCAAAGAAAGGACGAGGCAAGTCCTCGAACATAGCAAGGTCTTCCTAGTTCTCAAAAGGAAGAAGTCCATACCAGCAATAGAGCCGCCAAGGGTACAGTCATCACTTCCCTCCTCTTCCAGAGCACAATCAAAAGGGAAAGGCGTAAGTCAGTCTCAAGATGGTGTGAAGGGCAACAGGACAACCAAAAATGTAAGGAGGCTAGACTTCTTAGGTATAGTCATACAGGAGCCATCAACGGTGGAATCAAAAGCTCCTCCAAAAGAGCCTATACCTCAGAAGGAGAAAGAAGAAGCGCCCTTAGCACATGATTCTATACCACTGACAGGGTCTTCACCAATCCATATTGACCTAGATATTGAAGATGATGAAATTGCAATTGTACCGCCCAAGGAAGTTAGTAAAGACGCTACTGTGTCTTGGCTTGAGAGCTCCTTGGGAAGGGTAAGAAGAAGACCTTCATATCAAGTGAATGTTGATGACCTTGATAACATCTATCAGGAACCTCCTAAGAAGAAAGCAACGAAGCAAGTTCACTTTGATAGGAATCCTGATGGTGAGATAGTCATGGAGACTGCAATACCCCCAGAGGACAAGAACAAAGATGAAGTTGATATGGACGACTTCGTGATTTTTAATGCTAACCTTGGTAAAAACACCAGACATGCAGATGTCAGTCTATTCAGAGTTGTGTCTGAAAGCCTTCAAGAAAGAGTGATCAAGGATGAAGAAGACAAAGCAGCCCTCAAGGCTGAAATATAGCAGCTCAGGCTTTATATTTCTAACCTCGCCCATGGCTCATCATAGGCGACCAAGCTCTTGTCCCAGGTTTTAGAGACACCAGCTGATCATCATCAGTTGAGATAGCTGGTTATTTGTGGGAAGGAAACTCAAGAGTGGATTGAGAGTTTCATTGTCAGAGGAAAGGAGATCTTGACATAGATGTTTCAATTGAGAGAAAATGCTCATGAGCTACGTCAAGGTATCCAAGGGTTTGAACAATCAGTGACAGAGGTGAAACCAAGGCATGAAATCATCATTGCTGATTTAGATACAGCCTATGGTTCAGCGGCTTCAAAAGAACACAAGAGGCAGATCCTTGCTTGGAGAGAGCGTCATGTCTTCAAGGTTAAAACTTACGAGAGGATATCCGAGGAATTTATTGCCTACAGACAAAGGGTGATTGAAGCTCTTCTTTTCATCAATGAGTTTGTCACAGAGATTCCTTCTCGACACAGTCTTGAAGATGGTTCTTATGTCGGGCTTGATGAAGTGCAAGCTCAATTTCAGAGTGTTGTGCGCAGTTGTGATAGCAGCAATATAGTTGGTGGTAAAATGAGTCACCTTGCCATGATGTTAGCAAGATTTGAAAAAGCGGCCAATGAGGTCGAAGATTCCTGAGATCAATTACAAGTGGAGAAGATATCTTGGAAAAATGCAACTTTGCTATTGATGGGATAGATGCATCGAACCGGGACATAGTTTCTTGCTTTTTAGCGGATGTGATTGAGATTTGAAATGGCTTTCATCTAGAAGCTTTCTTTCCGCTTTCTTTATATTCTTGGAGCAATTCTTATCCATTCTTTGAAGAAGAGAAAGAAGATAAATGTAATAGTTGGCAGTCCCTGCTTTTTCTGCTTTCTTAGGTGTTATGTAATGTCCCCCTTTTCAACGTGATCTTGTTTGCAGAGTGTTAGCCTATTTCTTGGACCCTTGTGGGCTAACTAGATTGGTTAGAGGGTCAGTGGTACCTTTTGAAGAGTTCGGTCGTTTTCATCTTCTGAGATCGTGGATAGGCTCATTGCAGGCCTTGGCAGTATAGGAGTTTCTTTGCTTCTGACGGCACTGAATTTCGTTGAGAATTGAGGGAGATAGGCTTACTTAAGTGATTTAAGTTATATTTTAACTTAAAGTCTTTTTATAAAGTCAAATTGACTTTATAATTCTTATATCACTTAAATAAAGTCTAAAGTGAATATTTTAAGTTATATCTTTTAATCACTTAAAGGAGGCACCTAAAATCAAAGTATAGACTATGGAAAGTGACTTAAGTTTATTTCCATAAATTTAAATGATCTAAAACCCTAAAAGGTACGGCCTCCTTGGGTTTTCACCTCTTTTGCTAAATAAGGGATTTGGGCAATGAGAAACTCATCTTTTTGAATATTTCAACTTTGCCTTGGAGGTTTTTTCCCTTGCTTTCAGCCTGTGACCAGGTTTGCAGCAAATCCACCATTGGAGAACGGAATCTCTTCAGTGTGAGCACTTGTGAAGTTGTGAAAGATCAGCTGAATTAGTGCAGATTGAGAGAGCTTCATTTCAGAAGTTCTGCAGTGCTTCAACAGATTTTTGTAGTGTTCTTCATAAAAAACAGAGGGTTTATTAGCTGCTGTTCTTCCTTCACCATGGCAGACTTCATGGCTGTTTGGGCACACCTTCAGAGAGGTTTTTTGGTGCTTTTTGTTTGAAAGGGTGTGGCACTTGCAAGGAAGGTTTTTTTTTGGCTTTTGGAGAAACGTCTTCTTTCTGAGGATCTCTCTTCATGAACTTGGGCGCCCTAGCTATACTTCTCTTTAGCTTCAGTTTCAAAATAAACTTTGCAATCTGTAACTCTCTACTCCAGTTTTCGTCAGTTCTTCACTATGCTGGTCGGATTTCTTATTTAAAAAATCTGGAGGCTTTCGGGTATGTTTGTATGTTTTAAATCCATTGTTGATGATAATAAACACCTTCTACAATTCCAGTTTGATTAAATTTGCTCAAGTTTTCATTTTGTGAGCTTTTATATGATGCGCCCCTTCTCTTCTGTCTACAAAATTTCTCTAAAAAACTAAAAAACACAAATAGACTTAAAAAAAAGACAGGGGTTTGAGCAGTGAGCTAGCAAGGTTCATCACAGTGGTATCAGAGCATTCAAACATCATTGTCAAGTGTCAAAAACCAAAAACACAGCAATCAAAAGTTTATATCAGCATATATCAGCTTTACATGACAAGTGTTTGACAAAATTCCCAAGGCAGAAATTGAAAGGTTTTGAGTCTATATTAGCAGGGCTCATCACAGTGGTATCAGAGCTCTGATCCTGCCAGCTTGTGGGGTTAGAAAAAATTATGCGGTCACACCAGGACAAATTTGATAGGTATTGTTCACATAGGGGTTGAACAGCAAAGTGGTTATCATGGCTTCTAAATTTGTTCATGAAGTAATGGTTGCTTATGAGGAATATATAGCATCTCCAGATAAGATAAAAGATCACCTAGACTTCGAACAATATATGGAGCATCGGATGGTTTATAATAAGCAACAAAGCAAATCAAAGAAATGTGAGCAGAAAAATGTAGAGAGCATTTCAAATAATATTCAGCAGAAACCTATGCCATCACAACAAAGATTAGCTCGTAGCTTGCAGCAGTCTGAAGACTCCATTTCAAGACAAAGCTCATCACAAAACAAAAAGAAATTGAGTTTCCTTGATGTGTTGGGGTTAAAAAGGGATCAATCAGCAGTTAGTGACCAGCATACAGTTGATCTTATGGAGGACAAAAATCAGACTTACATAGAAGTAGATGTTGGGCACAGGACACTTCAGAATGAGCAAGTGTTGTATGAAGACAAACCAGTTGCCTTAGAACAGCCACACGAAGATAAGGTTCCTTGTGATGCTTCATCAATTACGATGAAAGAAGAAGTGTACAGAAATATCGCTTCTACATCTTTTGAGACAACTTCTATTGAAGAGAAAGTTTTACACCATGATAGTGGTTTTGTTGAACCCCAGGAAGATATTATCAGCACTAACGGAGATGATATCAGCCTTGACATCAATTCTGATTTTATGAACAGCAGTCCATTACTTTCACAAAATCATGAGGTGACGGATAAAGTACATAAAGATGGTCATGTTATGGTATCTCCTAACATTAGCATTGAAGTTTTGCATGTTGAGCTTGAAGAATGTTTGGTGGATTCAAGTCACAAACAGTCTGATTTTATATATCAGACCTTGGAAGATGTGAACAAAACTCAAGTTTTGTGTGATGGGTGGCTACAAAGGGCTAAGAAGGCAAAGATGTTGGCTGCTCAAGCAAAACAGCGTTTGCAAGAGGTCAAGGAACGCTGCAGCCAGCTAGATCAAGCAAAGAAACAAAGGGAGTCGCACCTTAGATCTCTAATTCTTCCAAGAGAAGAACATGTAAGAGGTGAGCATGCTATGGATGGACTTGCAGTGACTTTGGCAACAGAGGTGTGTGAGGATATTGTCATAACAGCAGCTTCTACCTTGCCAGTCGAGACATCCTATGAGGTACATAGCAGCAATACCTTAGAGGTTGATGACAACACACATGATGTTGCTAATTATGAGGTGAGTGATGCAGATTCAACTTCATGCTATAGTGCAGATTTGGATGGAGAACAGAAAGTGATTCAAGAGGGATTTTCCTCTCCTCAGTACAGTTATGAGTTTTATGATCAGCAAGCTCCAATCTATGATACTGATGGAGAAGAATCAGAAAATGAGGCGGATGCTACATCTTCTTGTGATAATCTGCTCTTTGAGGTGGATGTTGATTCTACTCTTGACCATGGTTTAAGGGTGAGCTTTGATCATAGTATCAGAGATTCCGTCAGTACATTGGGATTTCAGACAGAGCTCGTTGAGGAGATTCCCAGTGTGTACATGGTCAGGAGTCTACACAGTTTCCTTCTCAGGCATCATGTACATGATTTGTTTCGGATGCACAATTCTAGTATGCACGTGTTAGACATGTGGGATGATAGCCTATCTCGTGCAGTCTTAGGGAGCACATTTTGTCAGCAGTTTGACTTGCTTCCTTGTGAGTTTCTCTTTTCTGTATCTGATGGTGTTGAGATTGATAGGCTACAGTATGATGATCCAGCTGATCAGATTTGGGAGTTACAAGAGACTCATTCATCTAGGAGTTGCATATGGGATGACGATGGTGATCCAGTTTCTCTTCCTAGTGTAGATGGTATTCAGTATGATGATCCTCTCTTCGAGTTAGATATCGCTTGCACTCTGGACATGAGCATTGATCGTTGCGTTTGGGATCCTTCCAGTGTATTGGGATTTCAAATTAAGCTGGTAAAGGAGTTTTCAGAGGAGTAGATGATGAGAGGTGCAAATAGTTCTACATTTGACCCTCACGATCTGGCAGCTATCTACTTGTTGCTTGGTGATTTAATCTTCTTAGACTCTTCATTGATCGATGGTTGTCCTACTTGGAGTTGGCATGATTTGCAGAGTTGGGATTTAGGAGTTTCATTGCTAGATGGTTGGTTTCATGGGTTAACAGGTTATGGTGGCATCATGGGTTCCAGCTATAGACAGAGATGTGTTGCGAATGCTTCCCGATATTCTTACTTTATTATGATGGATGGATGTGAGTACCGTTTATATTGGGATCCAGGTGGCAACAGGTTTGGTACTGTGTTTTGGATGAGTCCCATGCATTGGCTTCACCACTTTTGGCATGGTGAAGTTGAGATCAGTGTTGAGCAGCGAAAGACAGTTGATGATAGTAGGGACATTTCACAGCACTATCCTTGGGATCCTGGTGGAGTGGTTGATCCTTTGTTGTTGAGATTGCTTGCGGTCAAGCAATTTCAGGGAGGGCGGATTGTAATGTCCCCCTTTTCAGCGTGATCTTGTTTGCAGAGTGTTAGCCTATTTCTTGGACCCTTGTGGGCTAACTGGATTGGTTAGAGGGTCATTGGTACCTTCTGGAGAGTTCAGTCGATTTCATTTTCTGAGATCATGGATAGGCTCATTGCAGGCCTTGGCAGTACAGGAGTTTCTTTGCTTCTGATGGCACTAAATTCCATTGAGAATTGAGGGAGATAGGCTTACTTAAGTGATTTAAGTTATATTTTAACTTAAAGTCTTTTTATAAAGTCAAATTGACTTTATAATTCTTATATCACTTAAATAAAGTCTAAAGTGAATATTTTAAGTTATATCTTTTAATCACTTAAAGGAGGCACCTAAAATCAAAGTATAGACTATGGAAAGTGACTTAAGTTTATTTCCATAAATTTAAATGATCTAAAACCCTAAAAGGTACGGCCTCCTTGGGTTTTCACCTCTTTTGCTAAATAAGGGATTTGGGCAATGAGAAACTCATCTTTTTGAATATTTCAACTTTGCCTTGGAGGTTTTTTCCCTTGCTTTCAGCCTGTGACCAGGTTTGCAGCAAATCCACCATTGGAGAACGGAATCTCTTCAGTGTGAGCACTTGTGAAGTTGTGAAAGATCAGCTGAATTAGTGCAGATTGAGAGAGCTTCATTTCAGAAGTTCTGCAGTGCTTCAACAGATTTTTGTAGTGTTCTTCATCAAAAACAGAGGGTTTATTAGCTGCTGTTCTTCCTTCACCATGGCAGACTTCATGGCTGTTTGGGCACACCTTCAGAGATGGTTTTTGGTGCTTTTTGTTTGAAAGGGTGTGGCACTTGCAAGGAAGGTTTTTTTTTGGCTTTTGGAGAAACGTCTTCTTTCTGAGGATCTCTCTTCATGAACTTGGGCGCCCTAGCTATACTTCTCTCTAGCTTCAGTTTCAAAATAAACTTTGCAATCTGTAACTCTCTACTCCAGTTTTTGTCAGTTCTTCACTATGCTGGTCGGATTTCTTATTTAAAAAATCTGGAGGCTTTCGGGTATGTTTGTATGTTTTAAATCCATTGTTGATGATAATAAACACCTTCTACAATTCCAGTTTGATTAAATTTGCTCAAGTTTTCATTTTGTGAGCTTTTATATGATGCGCCCCTTCTCTTCTGTCTACAAAATTTCTCTAAAAAACTAAAAAACACAAATAGACTTAAAAAAAAGACAGGGGTTTGAGCAGTGACCTAGCAAGGTTCATCACAGTGGTATCAGAGCATTCAAACATCATTGTCAAGTGTCAAAAACCAAAAACACAGCAATCAAAAGTTTATATCAGCATATATCAGCTTTACATGACAAGTGTTTGACAAAATTCGCAAGGCAGAAATTGAAAGGTTTTGAGTCTATATTAGCAAGGCTCATCACATGTTAGATGTTATCATCTTTCTAGATTTAGAAATAAAGCTTGCTTGCTGAGCAAGCCCTAGATTGTAAAAGCAAGGAGATTTTAGGGTTCCCTACTCCTTTGCTTGCCTATAAATAAGAGCCTTTGCTCATTAGTTTTCTTGAACCATGCTAGTGATAACAAAACGCTGAGCCTAAGTGCCTTCTATTTGTTATTTAGTGTTGTTCAATTGTTTTATGATAGCGAATTGTTGAGTCTCTTTTAGCCAACAAGTAGTTATTGTAATTGCTGTTCCTATTGTGTAAGAATAAGTTTTGCAAGCCTCTTTAGCTGCAAGCTCTTGTTCCAAAAGTATGAGAAATAAAATCATGAGCCTCCTTTGCCTTGGTATAACGTCTTAATTTCAACTTACATTGAAGTGTGTAGATGTATGTTGAGAAAGAGTTCTCTTAAGCCTTTGTTAGAGAATCATCCTTGTTCATTTCTAAATTCTCTTACTCTGCGTATTACTTGAGAAGTTAGAAACGTCTTTAGCTTAAGATTAGTCATAGTTGAAGTTCTTAATTAGAAAATATCAGTTGCGGTGTTTGTGTTTTATAAACCTTGTGCTCTAGCTGATCAAAAAGATAGGCAACTTAGTTTTAGTTTACTTTCTTTCAACACCATCAGCAAGAGGGAGCTTCCCCTCCTAATTTGAAGAGCAATTTTACTGTGCTGTAATAACCCAACTTGGATTGAGTGATATGTTACAGGTTTCTCGTTTGACACATTGGCATTTTGTCAAACAGTTTATTGAATGAGTGAGTTCAAATGCTATAATATTGCCTCTTTGGAAAAACAACTCCACATATTTGTATTACTCAATTATACAATTCCAAATAGATTAAGGAAGAATTACATTTATCAACTCAAGTGTCCATTCATAAGTAGAGGCTAATGTCTAAATTACGAGCATTTGAGTAGACTCATGCCACACATAGCAGTCCAATAGATTGAAAGAATAATAAATAGTGGATTACAAGTTCACAGCCATAATATAGAAGACCATAAAATGCATTCCATAGAAATGACATAGCTTGATTTCTTAACCAGATTAGATTGCAGACAATGCACAGACATACAAAAAATGAGACTAAGTTCATACCTGTGATGGTGATGCATCCAATCAGGAGTAGAGATGTATTCCCATTAATAAATGAACTGCAAATTCACAATATCGACCACGAGGTCTTTGGGCAGTTGGGACTCGGCAATGTAATACCAATGTCCATCGTATATATTTAGAAATATTCCAAAAAAAATCTCGCACTAATGCAACTTGAATGTCCAACTATATTGAAATAATTCCCAAAGATTCGAGACACTTGATACTCAGCATAAGCGGCCTAACGTTTTGCCTTTTAGAATAGTCGTTGTCTCTTATGACCACGAATGACTTCCAGCGCTCAACAAACCAATTCAACAAGATGGCAATACAAAAAAATAAGCCTTTAGAGTGTCCACAAAGACTTGTGTACAAAGGAGCCCGATAAGTCTCCAAATTGTAACTCTCAGTAATAATACAAATGTATGATATGTAGTGACAACTGTGATTTGCAAGCGCTCATGTCTAATATCAGAACTTAAGGTTTTCCACCGTTGAACAAGCAATGATGGCGTCTATACGATCTTGAACCCAACCACTCATAGACATAATGATCTCGGGTAATGTATAAGTAATTTCGATGATACCTGGGATATATATTCACACATCTCTTGAGCCAGAGCAAATATGCGGACAATATCCAAACATTCCCGTCATTACACAGCACCACGATTCCTTGAGTTAGAGAATGAAGCCATCGTGCCAAGGGAAATATGTTGTGATGGAACTGAGAAATACAGAGCTGTTACAATGCTAGTATAGTGTTAATAAACGATGCCTGATGGTTTCTCGCGATGTAGTCTGAAATGCCCAATGCGCAATTACTGTATGCAAATGCACATATTCACCGGAATATAATGTCATTTTCACCGGCCGTCTAGATCAATGCTTCGTTGCCAATAATAGTGGACAATTATAAATTCCACCAATAAGATCTCTGCACAGTAATCATCTAATATAACCTTCGTGTATCCTTCTATGATATCGACAAGATACCAAATCATCTGTTGGAATCACTAATTCAAGATACGACCTAGCCATTCAGGGGCTAAGTCCTTCATGGCTACCAAATTCCCTGAGAGTTTGTGTTCTCAGAACAATTACCAAAACCAGAAACCATCCAATAATCAATTCTCCGTCATCCTTTATCAGTCTGCTGCTCCCATTATAATATGCCAATTTCAGTTTCAGTAACTGAATTATTTTCGGACTTTTAAGAGAGCCATAGTCCGCCTAATAATATTTCATAAAGCCAACTGAGCTATTTTATAAGACTTTATAGAATATAAAATATTTAACTCATTGATATTTTATAAAGTCTCATTATAATTAATTAATTAAATATTCAATAAGCAAAATAAAGAGTTATTAAATATTTAATCAATTATTTTCCAAAGTCATTTTGGCTTAAAAAATGGGGACATCACAGTCCTCCCTTCCTAGAGATTGCTTGTCCCAAGCAATCATATACCAATCCGCTGCTCCACTAAAACATGAATGCCGTTAAGCCACAAGATACGAAGCAACTCACCAAGATCCATGCGGACAATGTAATCAACCATGATAATACCTGGATCCCAAATCACTCTCAAAAACACTGCACTGCCAATTTGCTGCACCAATCTGTTATTAGTCACCCTGTTATTTCCTCATGCTTGCCTCAAAAGGGACATTACAAATTTTTCGTGATGTGAATGTGAGAGAATGCCTCTAAACTTATCTGAATTACAACAATCAATGTTTGTGTGTTGAACCCTATGGCTTTGTGTCATAGATCAAAGAGGAGTATGAGAAGGTATAGATTAGCATGAAGAACTGGTGAGGTCTATTCTTCCAAGAATAAAGGCATGAAACTTGGTCATGACTTGGCTATGAATGAGTTATAGAAACCTATTGACTTTCATTTGATGATAATGTTGACTTAATCCATTATGATTTGATGGTGTGAACAACTCTTAGTATGTATTGATGGTTTGCTTGCTCTAATTATGCCCATTTCCACCTATGGCCAATTAATGGTATTTATTACCAAATTTAATAGTGTTTTACCTTTATATCAATTGGGTGGACAATGTTATGCAAAGCTTTATGAGTTGGTACTATATCAGAAGGTTATATACTCATAATAGGATATTGTACTAATATGGGTTTAATATATGCCTAATATATAATGCATTTCTAAATAAACCTTGAATGAAGTGAATGTAGTGTTATCACCTGGATTTGCACCCTGAAGAGTGTAAACTCAACAATCCAGTGTAACATGGGAAGACCTCTAAAGCTGTGGGTCACTTATAAACAGAGGTCAACCTCTGGAGGAGGCCGACTTCCTTTGGTGTCACTTAATTACTAATCTTTGTGAGGTAAAGGGAGAAGGAACATGAAATTGAAAAAATACTTCTATGGTGATGCACCAAACTGACAGGAATTATGAAATAAAATAGATGAACATACACTAGAAAACTAATGATAGTTACTTCATTAACTCAACATGAACTTCATGGACTTATGCATCATTCTTGAAAGGCTTAATCTGCATATACACTTTAAGAAGGAAAGATGAATTTCACAACTTTAAAGTTCGAATGCAGATTGAGAAAACACAGTTCAAAAATCACATAATCTAAAAGAAAATGAAAGTAGCATGAACACTAACACTGGTTTCCAAGGTAATCTCTGTATTTTATATTCAAAATTCCAGATGAGTTACAAAGCATACATCAGCTAAGAAAGGATTTGAGAAAAATCACTAACTCTCCAGAATGCATAATTCGAACTCCTTTACAAAGAGGCAAAAATGCCATATATACAAAAAGATATCGGGCCCCCTGGGCTTACAAAAATATTTGCCTTCATAAAAGATTTGCCCTTATAACTTTTGAATGAAGTTAATGCTGCGTCCCCGTTGTTCATGTCAACAAAGAGTCACTCCACGAATGGCCCTCCGTGTTCACTTTCGAACTTCCCTGAAGAGTTGTCTCGAATGCTCCCGAGCTTAGAGAAAATCCACGTCGCTTTCACTCTGTTGATCTTCCTCTCACCAGTCAAACTGCCATGGCTTGCCTGTAGCTTCCTCCAATTGGTCGAACAGATGCTACACAAGATTCCTAGACGGTCAAAGGTCGCTTCATCAGAATGAATCACATGTCAGTGAGACACTAATCGTGTCTCCTCGATGCAAATACACCTCGTAGCAGCTATCGGCAAGGCTCCCCATTGTTAGCAAGACTTTATACCGAAGGCAGGTTGTCACGGCGAACTCATCTCATCTCGGCAAGACACCAAAATCTCGGTAGGACCTCATAGCGAGCACCTGTCTTCTCCCCAAGCTCACTTTATTTCGGTAAGACCCTATCGGGTCGGCAAGACATCATGCTGAAGCTATCTTGTTTCGGTGAGAGCTTACTCTCCTGTCGGGGAGACAACACTCGGTCAGCAAGACATCTCCCCGAACTCACAATATTATACCGAAGGCACCAATTTGAAAGTCCGTGATCACACTTGAAGATGTATCCAAATCAGCCTCCTGTTCTTCATCAATTGCGGATACAAAATCAGACTCTGAGCAATCTGAAAATTCATCAAGCTTCTCATAGATGACTTCACTGCAAGGTACATATGATGACAAAGAGTTGCCGGCCAAACTCGGGCAATCAGAATCGTGTTCATCACTAGTCTCTCCATGGGCTGCCGTACCTTGCCTATTGCTTGAGGCTACAAATTCTTCCTTCACATCTTCCACCATGAATGAAGGAACAACATTGTGGTTAACCAGAGGAACACCAATAAAACCCTTACCTTCATATGATTTATCAATCGAAACCTCTATGTTACCCACCCCAAAACTCTTGCATCCTTTTGCAGATGCCACATGTGGTGCTTCCAGTAAAATTACACAAGATTCTATCCTTTTGCCTTGATGAGCCAAATCTGCCTGTCTTTCAAATTCTTCACAGGGATTTTTACAATCCTCACCTGTAGCCATCATATCTACTTTCTTTCCTTGTTCCAAACCATCTTCATCAAATTGTTCAGGTTCCATGCCTTTGGCATTGACTTCTCGTTTTTGCAAAGTGGCTGCAACACACAACTGATTTTCTACTTTGTATACTGAATTATGAGTTGTACTCAACTAAAGGCGAAAATCGACAATTTCCCTATCTTTGTCCTCCACCAATTTGACAGCCATATCTCTTTCTCTTAGTAATCGTAAGTAATCATGTTTTATGAATTCCAACACTTCTTTGATGGACTGTAAATGTGTATGAGACATACCTGTTACCATCCCTTTTTGCCTCTCCTCAATTTGTGTTGACCAAATGAGGTCTTCAATTTGTTTATGAGTATCATCCATCCTTGATAACGCTTTCACAATCTTTTCTTCCTTCACCATAAATTGACCTTCCAAATCTTCCACTACAAGAGGCTTTTGTTCCCGAGCATCGGAGTGATCTTGGTTGCCATGAACTAATTTGTCCTCATGTGTGGAATGTTTGTCGACAATAGAATCAGCCAACTTGCTTGTGGATGCATTACAACTTTCAACTGCAGATGATTGGGCAAAGATGTAGTCCAATAAGAACTCATTATTAGAATCCATACCTTTATCCATATCATCGTTCATCTTCAAGCTAGCGCACTTCATGTTAAGGGGACATATGTTCACCTCATGTGAGGCTTCTTGTCCGGATGATGATGATGGCGCATTATAATCATTACCAAACCCTTTCCTTGTATCCTCATATACAACATTGGCATGTTTCCCAAATTCCTCATAAAGATTTCTGCTAACTTCCCTTGTAACTTCACTTTCCTCTTCCTGTACCAATAAATCATGCACTCCTGTACCTGTAGGTGTGGATGAGATAGCAAATTCCTTAGATTTCCTTAAGAGTGAGTCTGCAAGACGCTGCAAATCACAATTTAACTTTTGATGTGTTTTAATCAAATCATGATTTATCTTTTCTTGAGATTAAGCAAGGTCTTTTAAAATTTTCTCCATGCTAGAATTCTTTTCTTTTGTTGGCAAGTCAGGAAGGAAGGAAGGAATCGATCTTCTGTTCTGAATTCTATCCATTGATGTAGTCTATATTTAATTCCCCACAAGATGGCAGGATAGTGGCTCTGATACAACTGTAATAACCAAACTTGGATTGAGCGATATGTTACGGGTTTCTCGTTTGACACGTTGGCATTTTGTCAAACAGTTTATTGAATGAGTGAGTTCAAATGCTATAATACTGCCTCTTTGGAAAAACAACTCCACATATTTGTATTACTCAATTATACAATTCCAAATAGATTAAGGAAGAATTACATTTATCAACTCAAGTGTCCATTCATAAGCAGAGGCTAATGTCTGAATTATGAGCATCTGAGTAGACTCATGCCACACATGGCAGTCCAATAGATTGAAAGAATAATAAATAGTGGATTACAAGTTCACAGCCATAATTTAGCAGACCATAAAATGCATTCCATAGAAATGACATAGCTTGATTTCTTAACCAGATTAGATTGCAGACAATGCACAGACATACAGAAAATGAGACTAAGTTCATACCCGTGATGGTTATGCATCCAATCAGGAGTAGAGATGTATTCCCATTAATAAATGAAGTGCAGATTCACAATATAGACCATGAGGTCTTTGAGCAGTTGGGACTCGGCAATGTAATACCAATGTCCACCATATATATTTAGAAATATTTCAGAAATACTCCCGCACTAATACAACTCGAATGTCCAGCTATATTGAAATAATTCCCAATGATTCGAGACACTTGATACTCAGCATAAGCGGCCTGACGTTCTGCCTTTTAGAATAGTCGTCTCTTATGACCACGAATGACTTCCAGCGCTCAACAAACCAATTCAACAAGATGGCAATACCAAAAATAACCCTTTAGAGTGTCCGCAAATACTTGTGTACAAAGAAGCCCGATAAGTCTCCAAACTGTAACTCTCAGTAATAATACAAATGTATGATATGTGGTGACAACTGTGATTTGCAAGCGCTCATGCCTGATATCGGAACTTAAGGTTTTCCGCCGTTGAACAAGCAATGATGGCATCTATACGATCTTGAACCCAACCACTCACAGACATAATGATCTTGGGTAATGTATAAGTAATTTCGATGATACCTGGGATATATATTCACACATCTCTTGAGCCAGAGCAAATATGCGGACAATATCCAAACATTCCCGTCATTACATAGCACCACGATTCCTTGAGTTAGAGAATGAAGCCATCGTGCCAAGGGAAATATGTCGTGATGGAACTGAGAAATACAGAGCTGTTACAATGCTAGTATAGTGTTAATAAACGATGCCCGATGGTTTCCCGCGATGTAGTCTGAAATGCCCAATGCGCAGTTATTGTATGCAAATCCACATATTCACCGGAATATAATGTCATATTTTCACCGGCCGTCTAGATCAATGCTTCGTTGCCAATAATGGTGGACAATTATAAATTCCGCCAATAAGATCTCTGCACAGTAATCATTTAATATAACCTTCGTGCATCCTTCTATGATATCGACAAGATACCAAATCATCTGCTGGAATCACTAATTCAAGATACTACCTAGCCATTCAGGGGCTACGTCCTTCATGGCTACCAAATTGCCTGAGAGTTTGCGTTCTCAGAACAATTACCAAAACCAGAAACCATCCAATAATCAAATCTCCGTCATCCATTATCAGTCCGCTGCTCCCATTATAATATGCCAATTTCAGTTTCAGTAACTGAATTATTTTCGGACTTTTAAGAGAGCCATAGTCCACCTAATAATATTTCATAAAGCCAACTGAGCTATTTTATAAGACTCTATAGAGTATAAAATATTTAACTCATTGATATTTTATAAAGTCTCATTATAATTAATTAATTAAATATTCAATAGGCAAAATAAAGAGTTATTAAATATTTAATCAATTATTTTCCAAAGTCATTTTGGCTTCAAAAACGGGGACATCACATGTGCATAGCTGTCCGTTTCAAATACGCATTCCAGAGGTGTGAATTTAAACGCCAACAGGTTTGCTTCTAGACTAAGAGTGATGGGTGACTATTCAAGGAAATTCTTGGGAGAGTCTCCTTAAATTTTGAGTACTGCACTCCCACACTATATGAAAATTTGAGTTGAAATGGACTTGGATAAGGGACTGCTAGAAGCAATCACCTAAAAGATAAAAGGATATAACATTCCTTTTAGTGTTGTAGTTGTTTTGTTTAATGGTCATTTTTCTTTTCGTTTCCTGAGAAAAGGCACGTTCGTTTGAAGAATCTACAGGGAAGTCTTCTTTAGAAGCTACTTGGTAGGAGAGGGTTGAGGCTCATCATAGAAGGACCTCTCTAAATAAAGAGAAAGGAGATTTTGCCAGCTCCTAGTATGCAGAAGGCATTAAAGACAAATTATCAGCTTAAGGTTTCCTGCATTAGTTTCTGATAAAGATAAAATCGTTGGGCAATCACCTTCTTTGGTCAAGGAGGATTTAGGGAAGACATGACTCTGCCCAGAACTCTAGTGTGCGTTGATTGTCCTCCCTCTATACTATGGTTGAGGAATCTTTCCCTTCATGAAAATCATAGCAGGTTTTTGGTTAACTAATAGGTCACTCCTTGGTTAAGAATCCTGAAGTGTAGACAGTGATTCAAAAGAATAAATCTTCATCGGAAAAAGATAGGACCAATGTAAAATGACACTCCGATCCCAAGTTAATAAGGGATAGTGGGGTTTTTGTGTTGATTTTTGGTTTAGTCTGTTCTTACTTTTGAGGGGATAGAGGCTTTAGGTAGAGTATCAGATAAGTTATTAGGAGGTTATGAATGTTCTGCAAACAATGTATCAATTTTTAGCAGTTCATGTAATGGGTGAAAGTTGAAGCGACTCCAAAACAACATTTTATAAATCAAGAAAGCACTGCAAAAGAGGACTGGTGCATCTAAAAGTGCTTATTTTTTTTTAATTTTTAACAGTTGTGGTTATGTCTGATTATGATGTTTGCTCTCAGGTACAAAACATCAATATGAAAATCAAAGATCAGAACTAGAAAAACATGAAAATGACAAGCTGATAAAAATGAGTGCCTCAGGTTATGGAGAAATAACATAAAAAAAAATTGAGTTGACAACTGAAAGGGGTTATATATGTTATTAATGAAGGCATTACATAAGAGAGGTTCAATACTATAGAAGACTGATTGTGGTATTCGAGTCAAATTATACTAAATAGCATCTTTATATCATAACCTTGTCTAAAATACATGTAGCCTACAGGTCAAGACCATAGTTAGCAGACTCTTGCTGAGTACTTACCAAAAAAATTTCAGGGTGAGTTTTTCAGGAGTTAACTAAGTTTTCTGGCAACTTTTTAACAATTTAGGGCAAGTTTTTTGGTTTGAGCCCTTGACTCATGTTGCATGTGACAAATGTGGATTAAACACCTAAAATATTTGTTTTTTTGCTTTTTACTAAATTATGAAAATGGTGTGCACCATGAAGATCTATGTGGTTTTGAAGGTCTTCATTTGCTGCCCCCAGACCCTGTGAGGAGCACTGCCCCTCGATTCCCACCAAATTCATTTGATACATTTTATAGCTGTATTTTGCATAAAATTTATGTTTTTTTTTTCAAAAATTAAGTGTTTTCTAAGTTGCTGAGTTGAAATTTTTTGGTTTGTCGAGTCCGAGTCAAGTTTGAGTTTGGAAACTATGGTCAAGACTATGGGATTATTAATAGAATACAAATGACAAAAGTTATGAAAGCACCTCAAATATTGGAAATATCTCAAATAGTTCAAAATATGAATGCAAGTACAAGAAGCTATGCTCCACAATGTTTTAGGAATGGGGGCAGGAGTCCAAGAGGGGGGATTGGGAGGGGAGCAAATAGCATTTATGGGTATGGCAAGTGATGGAAATGTGTATGTATAGAATCTCAAATTTTTACGAGTTTAACTGTACATGACATCAAAATTTTAGTTCACAATCATATAATGTATCATATTCAATATTGAAATTAAATCAAAGTGCCTATAAGCAGTTCAGCTGCTTTAACCTACAAGTACCTACAAACCAGGGAATGCAACTGAGTGGGGTGTACATGTGCTCTAACCAGGGGCAAGGCCTGATGCTGCTGCAACTAGGATGTCCACAGAACACATGCCAATAGGAACTTATGCAGCTCCCAACTAGTTGGACCAGAAAAATGATAAAACATAATGAGTAACCTACAAAAGATCTCTGTGGCTTAAGCTGAAGCCTGATTCAGATGGGTCTCTTTTAGATATTTTGTATTGTCAAATCTATGTGGTCTGCTTCTGACTCAACCATAAAGTGTCTAAATATGTATGCCTTTTTATCATGGTTGGTATTATATGCATAAATCACATAGATGTTAAGCTGTTCTGTAGCAACGATTAAGGATTGCATGCTACTGTATATAGTAGATTCTCTTAGGCACTGGTAGTTTTTGGATGCTTTGCTTTAATTTGTCGCATTTAATGCATTGAGTTTTTTGTTAGTCAACTGATTTTGTTCTCCAGGGGCTGCTGTGATTCTAATACTCTTTGTTATACTTACTACAACTTAACATTTTATCAAAAATCTATAACTACAAATCAGCACTGAATTTTGATCTTTCTTTTAAAACATTCGGAAAAAGATATTGTCATCAAGGATGCCAGGACACTTTGAGATGGTTGAGGGACATCTTGGATGTTCTTGGCCATCCAGATGATGTTTTAAGTTTTTGAATGGTATCCTGGGGGTATTCTTGAAAATTCTTGCAGGCTGGAATTTCCCGGCCAAGGGATGTCCCTTGCTGTCCTGAAGTCCCAGAAATGGCTATGTGAAGGGGGACGAGGCTTTCAAAGTGGGGGACACATCCCTATTTAACATAGATGAGAAGCAATTAAGTGCGACAAAAACATGCGACCAAATGAAAGTCCTAGGCTGCATTCATTTATTAGTGGCATGCCTACTTAGTCTCCCTTAGTGTCTAGGTGCTTTTGCATTTTCTATTCTTTTTAAGTTGAGTTGATCTCTACTATTGAAATCCAACTCATAAGTAATGAGATCCAAAACCATAAATATAAAATGCACATTGATTATGTAATATCTATGTCCAAATATTTGGGCCATAACATTTTTTTTTTTTAAAGGTGCAATACACCCATATTATTAGGGGTAAATGCTTTTGATTGGAGCTATGAACCGGGTACAAGAAACCACAAGAAACTACCAAACCCGCAAGCACAATGGCTCAGCGAAGGCACAAGGCCTGCGAGCACTTTGGCCTAGTGAGGGTTTGAAACCTGGTGGCCGTCACTACAACTAAGCGACTTCACCACTGAAGCACACTCTTATCGGCATTTGGGCCATAACATTTAACTTTCATTTTTAATGTAAGTTATTTGGACCGCCTATCTTAGTACTGAATAATTTTACAATTGTTTGGGTTTTCAATCAGGGATCTGTTTTAGGGATATTTGTGATTGCCTTGTAGTCAAGGCAATGTTGCTCATGCTAGTTATTGTTGTTGTTTTATATGAAGATTGATTGTTGATGTGGGTATGGTTTTGTTTTTGAACTACTATTTGCTAATGGTGGTTAAGTATACTCATTTGCTTGTTGATGCAAGGTATAGTGCAAATCACACTAAACCAGAAACATTAAAGCCTTCTTAAGGTAATAAAGACACCACGACACAACACAGGAGATCCTTCTATCCTAAGTCACAGGAACATTAAAATAACCCTTCCAATGCATCTGAAATCACCATTAGATTTTTCCATACGTAGTTGTACAGTTTGCAATGGGAAAATACAATGATATATTGTCAAAATTGTTTGTAGATATCAAGTGCTCGAAATAAATGTGGATTAAAAATGTTCTTGTTCCATGGGGATGTGTCCCTGGACCTCAAAGCTCCATCCCCATCCCTGTCCACAATGGCATTTCAGGTATGGTGGGATGGTAGGGGACATCCCTTGTCCTTCCCCAAAAATCTTCAAACGTGTTGCAATAAGAGGAAACATAACAGGGTTGTTTGACTTCCCCAAGGCGGCCGGGGATGTCTAAGATGTCCCTTGATGGCAAGGGGACCTTTTATAATGTTTTTAAAAAAAAACTTCTATAAGTTGTTAATATCTTTAGCTGTAGTCAGCCGTAGTCAACCGTAGCGTAGTTGGTCGTAGTCGGCTAGTTGTTATAATTCAATAAAACTATAGTTGTAGTAGGAATAATTAAATGTAATAAATGTCATATGTATTCGGGTAACTAAGTCCCGATTAGTGGTAACGGGCTGTTATGAAATGCCATGATGGTTGGTTGCTCAACCACCGCCGTGCGTTATATGTATTGAGTCCTTGTAGTTGGGAAGATATGATTGTGTAGTGTGACATCTTAATGATTGTACATGTTGATATTTACTAGAAATGAATAAAAGCATTCCATGTTTCAAGCATCTTATGTTTTTGGGTATGCTATTCTATTTTGTGTTTTATGCATAATCCAGTTTACTTCCGTAGTACGTTGGAATACACCCAGTGAAGTAAACAGTTGGCGCTGTTGCCTAAGCGGACTAGGGAATCACTTGTCATGTTAGCGTAATGGGTTGACCGGCATAAGAGCCTGTGGACACTAATGAAGAAAGGGAAGACCAATTGATTGAAGATTTGGTAAATTTGTGGAAGATATCCCTAAGAGATCACGTACAAAGGGAATCCATCAGGCGAGAGATCCCTGAGGCAGTTATCTAGGATAGACTGGAAGTGAATGATGAGGTTGACCACCTCCCCAATCGTTTGCCAAGATTGCTGGCCCGTCATTTCATCATCCTACAAGACCTTCGGGAGGAAGAGGATCAAGAATGCCGAAGGCAACAAATATTGCAGCGGTACGAAGAAAGAACCAAATAGGAAGAGGAGGAACGAGACACTAGCTGGAGACATACTTTCGGTAACCAACAATGATTGCGTAAACATCTTATAATGCCTGTAATTGAACGAAGACAAGAACTGAGAACCAAGCAGGCACAAGACTCAAGAGGAGAAGGTTTGACGATCACTCAGGCTGCAAGAGCAAGAAAACCGATGACAAAGACTAAGGCAAGTTGATAAAGAATTTAATGAAGATTTATTTGAAATAAACCAAAGTACTAAAAGAACACATGAGAATCTTAAGGAAATAGACTGATCCATTGGTAGAACACATCAAAGTTTGGTTAAAGGGAGGGACGAAGGACCCTTTAGCACTCTGTACATAGGAAGATACAATATCAGTGAAAATGAAAATGAATTAAGTGAAGTACTCGATAGTAGCATTAGACGCCTTCGGGAGTTGTCCATATCGGACGACAAATGGCTAACGAGTGGAAGATCTGAGCCCACTACCCCAGGGAGGAGGGAGTACCGGAGGGAACCCCAAAAGACTCAAGGTGTCGAGGATGCTAACGAAAGATGTGGGAGTGACTCGTATTAGGTGAAGAGCACAAAAGATTTACTGAGAGGGGGGCGGAGGGATGGCAGAGGTGTGAATCAATAAATCTAAACAAACTTTCACTTTTCAACTTTTCAACAACTCTAAACTTTTATCACCAACAACCTTTATCAACTTCAAATTCTAACACAAATCAACTATACAAGAGTATCTCAAAATGAACAAGTTGACCAAGATTTTACGTGGAAACCCTTTCAAGATAAAATCACGGTACAAATAATGTACTTTATGAATTATATAACTTTTACAATGAATGTAGGCACCAACCTACTTGAATCACCAATTTGTAGTTTAGTATGCACCAACCTACACAGAGCACCAACCCTTAATCTTGATTTAGTAGGCACCAACCTACAAGGAACTTCAACCCCTAATGCTGATTTAGTAGGCACCAACCTACAAGGAGCACCAACCCCTAATGTTCGTAGGCACCAACCTACAGGAGGCTCCAACCCCCACTTGCCAAGCACCAACTTAGCAAAGATAGAAATATCAAGAATAGTGTTCCACCTTCAATGTTGCTTCTTCAACAGATGATGGACAATATTGCTCAAAACACTCTTGAACGAAGAAACTGAAATCTAAAATCTGTTTGAGATCTTCTCAATGGTCTTCAACTACCAACGGTGCGAACACATCATATGACTTAGCCGATATTTCTTCTATGATGAAACTGAAGTCTGAAATCTGTCTAAGATCCTCTCAATTGATTTGCTTCCTTATAAGTTTGAATTATGTTGCCTCACACACAAATTATACTTTTGTTCTTCTATCCATATAGTCACCCTCTCTTTCAACAAATGATATATACAATATTTTCACAAAATATTTCTCACAATTCCTCCTAAAAATCTGTTCATGAACTTTCATAATTTTACTCACAACCTCCTCATAAATTTGTTCATGAAGTCTTGTTCATATGTTTTTGACATCAATGACAATATTCCAACACGTGGCCGAGGGTGCAAGTGACGAACTGAAACGTAGCGGGAAACCAGTCTAGTCGGGCCCAATACACAAGGAGGATGAAATATGTCTCTTAATTTTTTCCCAAAATTTAACACACAAATCAGCAACCAATCACTGATTAGTGTTAGCTCCAAATGCAAATCAGCATAGAAAGTAACTCTAACCAAAAATGTTCACCAAGATCCCAATGTGGGCGAGGTGATAGCATATGGTTAGAGGATCATTAGGAATAAACTGAACTGAAATTACAATTCATCTGCTGATGTAGGCATCCACAAGCAGTGGGGATACTCCACTTATTTAGTGGGTAAGATTATTACATTATTAAAGGTGGCAAGCCAGCCATTTAAATCCTCACTTCCACTTATTAACGTGGGGGGAATAAAGTCCACACAACCACTTATTTAGTGGGGGGAAACTTACAATTAAAGAAAGTTTATTTAAACTCAACCACTCAATCGTGGGAGTATGAAATTTAAACTAATTGCAGCAAATAAAATAAATAGTTGTTAGTACTACTAATCAGTTTTACAATGAATTAAACAGCTGCAAATAAGAAAGATATGCTTCCAAATCAATCAATGGTTAAAGTAACACTTCCTCTAACTCTTACAATACAATAATGATATAAAAATGAAGCTCAAACCAGCATTATATCAAAAACTAACAAGTCTGATATAAATCTACAATTCTGAAAATGAATAACCAGCAACTATAAGAACAATTAAATGCTCATAACTTCACCAAAATACCTCTGAATGGCATGAAACGACGTGCAATGAACCTCTGGAGGATAGGCGCCCATGACAAAATGAAGAAACAGCCTCAAAAGTCATCAATTAATTTATGGCACAATTCCCAATCCTCTCCAAATGGTACGGCTCTTGAGAAGGGCGATTTAGCAATATAAAAATAAATACTTTGAAATAAATTCTGATCTTCTATGGGAAGGGGCGCCCATGAGCTAAGAATCCATATCTTCAATACCCAGAAGCATATTAAAATCGTACAAAGAGCTGTTAAAGAAAATCACCTTCAGCCATGAATGAACCAGCAAGCTCAAAACCTGAAAAATACTTCAAATTCTTCAACAACGAAGCTTGATGTGCACTTCTAAATGAAGCACACTCTCAATCCACCATCTAGGGAACCATAGTTTCAGGCCCGAAGAATGGAGACAAATTGCTAAGCTTTCCCTTATCCAGATTCTGGACTTCAAACCAATAGCATAACTTTACAATATTTCCCAAAGATAATCAGCTCTTCAAACAGCAACAATATATAAGTTTCAATTGGCAAATGAAGCAACAAGAGACTCTTCAAATTCCAAGAAGTTGAATCACTTCAACTTCCAAAAGGGATGTCACTTTAAGCATTTCACTTTTTGAAATAACAAAATATTAATCAACCTCTTTTAGGCGTCCAACTTCACTTTGCAACAATAAAGCATTTAATAATTCATTAAATGCACCATTGACCCCTTAATGACCCCCTTTTAAACACAACATGAAGTGATCATTCCTAGGCGTGGAGGTACAACTGAGAAACATAAAAATTACTAAATATAAAACTTAATCCATGGAGGTAACCAAACCAAACTGAAAACTGAAGAAGGACAAGATGACTTGAGCTGAATTGATGCTGATGCCATTGCCACAAAATGACTTACTAAAAATAGCCAAATGCTATGAATCAGTATATCAACAAACTTTTACCCTTTACAACCTTTATCAACTTCAAACTTTAACACAACTCAACTATGCAAGAATATCACAATACGAACAAGTTGACACCAACAATTGTACTTTATAAATTATATAAGCTTTTACAATGAATGTAGGCACCACCCTACTTGAATCACCAAATATGTATTTTAGTAGGCACCAACCTACAAAGAGCACCAACCCTTAGTCCTGATTTAGTAGGCACCAACCTACAAGGAGCACCAACCCCTACTTGCCAAGCACCAACCTAGCAAAGATTATAATTTGAATGATAATGTTCCACCTTCAATGTTGCTTCCTCAACTGATGATGGACAATTCTGCTCCAACACTCTTCTTACAAGTCTGGTGTAATCTTCTCTATGGATTTGTCAAATAATCCTCCTCACAAACTATGTGTTCTTCAACTGATGACAAACTCTTTCTATGCCTTCATCAAGATCTTCCTATCAATGATATC
The DNA here is from genome assembly GCA_007258455.2 of Sequoia sempervirens. Lineage (NCBI taxonomy): Eukaryota > Viridiplantae > Streptophyta > Pinopsida > Cupressales > Cupressaceae > Sequoia > Sequoia sempervirens. The sequence goes on along the minus strand of VDFB02035598.1, from coordinate 181,018 downwards.
TTCTTCACACACTTGATGCAATCATATATCTTCCTTTTTAATTCGGCCCTTTGTTGAGTCTACTCATATGCTCTTCACACATTTGATCTAACACTGTCTCTTGACTTCAAAAGATCTGATTCAAAACCTTCTATAAACCTCTACTAAATCCTTTGAATTTGATCTCCAAATGATCCGCATTTTGCTGTAGTTTTTCTTCTTCAAACTGTAGTAAACCTCTTCTCAAATTTGCTATAGATTATGTCTTTGTTATCTCACTCCTTTTCACAGCAGTTCTTATTTACACACCACCAACTCCACAGCTGATTGTGTTCTAAAGATATAGCATTTATTCCACATACACATCATACCCTTCTTAATCTGTACATTTAGATGATATAAAGTTTCATTCAACTTTGATTCTGATTACTTCCTCTCTCTTTCACAATTAATGTTCAATCAAATCCATACTCCAACACTCTTTACAACCTCTCTATATTCTGAAAATTCTTCATTCGATTCACTTGCTGGAGTTCTAATGATATAGCTTTTATTTTCACTCACACTCAGCACATCTAATTCTTATTTCATATATGTATAATGGGCAAAATTTGAGACCTTTGGCTGAAGCAATATGTCTTTCTGAGTCTGCCCTTCAAAACAGATTGCACCTTTTTGATTTTACCTTTTAGTTTGTTTGTATCATTTCACAACAAATTGTATTTCTTCACAGTTTGAATTTTCCTTCATAAATCTGAATTGTGCCTCTTCGTTTACTTGTGTTAGTCTTATTTTATCTTCCTCAGATTTTTAAGATCTACTTTCAAAATCTGTTCTTCATTTCTTTAGTCGCACCTGTAGATACATGCCTTTTGAATTATTGTGAAGCCACATCTTTTGAGAAATCAATTTGTATTATGTCTTTTCTTAAACACGTCTTTTGATTAAGATCCCGACTTTTCAGAAGACACTCCAATCAGCACGTCTATGTTTATTAAAAACGTCTTATCCCTTCATTCGTATCTTTTGATTAAAAGATGTAGAAACCCTAGTTTCCCCTATTCTCCGGATCTGATTGTTTTTCTGATGTTTTTGAAGGATTTTGGTGTTTTGCTTGTTTTTGAGTTTTTGAGCAATAAATGAAGATTTGCGATTTTGCATATAATTGAAATCAATTCAATAAAAATTAAATAACTCTGGAAATGATGGAAAATGGATGCCAGTATATTTATTTTGATCTTCTGAAATGATTACAAAAATACCCAGTTGCATGCTAGCAAGAAATAATGGAATTTTATTAAGAACCTGGAAATCTGGCTGCAATAAATGGACTGCTGTAACTGGTACGGCTGAGGTGATAAATTGCTTTCTCCTTCCGTCTGGTGCTTCAGATAAGATCTCCAATGTTAGGCGCCTCCAGAAATGATGAAAAATGATCTTAAGGCAAGGCATTTTCTCCAGAACAAAGGACGGCTTCCTTTAAGATGGTACGGCCAGAATACAACAAGGTACGGCTTGGTACAGGTACGGCCAAGGCAGAAACAGCAATTGATGAATGTACGGCTTCTTCACAACTCTCCAGTTCTCCAGAATAAGTGCGCCTAGATGAATGAAAGTCTTCTGAATGCAAACTCCTCAGAAAACCCTGAATATAAATATCTCTGATGTTCTGTAATTCCTCCTGAATGAAGAAATCTCTCAGCTGCAATAGATCAGGTGTTATTTCACACCCTCTGAACTGCTTCCAGTGGAGATGGCTCGTTCCCCAAGGAATTCGAACTTGAAACCCTAAAGTCTCTTGCTCAGATCAAAGTTGATCAGTTTCAATTCTCAATAATCTCATAATGGCACAAAACCCAATGCAAAACCCTTTATCTCTTCAAAAGTGCGATTTCCACAAAGATAGGGTTTCATTAAAATATTTCGAACTTTTTCTTTTAATTACTCAATAGTCTCAACACAAATATTTTATAATAAATTAATTGCCAAATTGGCCCCTTCCTGATGATGGGCGACCCCTCAATAAAATCACTTAAGTTATAATTTAATATTATAACTTTATATTATAATCATCAAATAATTAATATTTAATTAATATAATTAAATATTAATATCTCCCTCGTTACTCATCCGATGACTGATCCGTCTGAAGCTGACGAACACTGAAGTGATTATGAACGCTGCCAAAGCCATACTGCTAAAAATAGCAAGGGTCCCACTCTGCCTGCCAGGAACTGCTAAAAATAGCAACTTCTGCAAGAAGTCTCCGATCGAGCCCAAATGAAAGCCTACTGATCAAACTCCGCCAACTGAGCTGAGCCAAGCTCCCAAAATGACCCTCTATCCAGTCCATTAGCCTACGAGGGTCGTATGATAGGCCAATCCTGTGCTCCGAGAGATGTCACTGAGAAGGGGACATGACAGTCCGCCCCTCCTGAAATTGCTTGTCCTCAAGCAATCTCAATGCCGGATGCTGCAGAATATCCTCGCTCTCCCATGTAGCATCCTCAACAGGCAAATCTCTCCATTTCACCAGATATTCCCTGATAATCCTCCTACGCAACTGTTGCTCCCTATACTCCAGGATGGACTCAGGTACTAAAATCAGCTTTCCCTCATCATCTAAGGGAGGTAGAACTGCAGACGGTACCACACGATAACCCAACGCCTTCTTGAGGCGTGATACATGAAAAACGTTGTGTACCCTGATCTCTGCTGGAAGCTCAAGCTCGTAAGCCACCTCGCCAACTCTCCTCAGGATCCGAAGGAAGTAATAACGTGGCTTAAGCTTCTCGACCCACTCTTCCTAAGAGTGGACTGATGGTAGGGCTGCAGCATGAGGTAAACCATGTCACCAACCTCGAAATGCCTCTTCGTCCTCTTCTAATCCGCGATACTGTTATGCTGATTTTGTGCCTTGGCTATATTTTCCTTGAGAGCCCTCATAGTGTCCTGACTCTCCTGCAACCAACCTCCTGCACTCGGCACTCTACTGTCGCTTAGTAGCAAATCAAGGAAACTCGGCCCCTCATACCCGTACAACGCCATGAAGGGTGACATCTGAATGGTCATATGGAATGTCGAGTTATAACAATACTCACACAAATGTATCCATTTGACCCATGCCTTCTGCTGCTCTGCTATATAGTTTCGGAGGTAACCTTCCACCCACTTGTTCACAATCTCCGTCTGGCCATCAGTCTGCAGGTGGTAACTAGTGCTCGAGTGAGCTCGGTCCCACAAAGTCTGAATACCTCCTGCCATAAGTTACTCAGGAACCTACTATCTCTGTCGCTCACGATGCTCCGAGGCAACCCATGAAGTTTGAATACCTCGCGAAAGAATACCTCTGCTACCTGTGTAGCTGTGTAAGTCGTGGTGATCGGAAAGAAGTGGGCATACTTCGTAAGCCGATCCACAACTACATAAATGCAATCACGCCCTTGGGCTTTAGGCAAGCCCGTGATAAAGTCCATCGACAGGCATTCCCACTTCCTGTCAGGAATCGGAAGTGGCTGCAATAAACCTGCCGGGTACGTGTTCTCCTGCTTGTTCTGCTGACAAACAGGCACTCACGCACATATTGAAGAACATCTCCCTTGAGTCCTTTCCATGTGAACCTCTCCCGTATCTGCCTGTAAGTTTTGAAGTATCCGGGATGTCCTGCTGTAGGCATGTCATGAAAGGCCCGCATAACGATGTTCTTCACCTCAGAACCTGGGATCAAAAATATCCTGTTCTTGTAAATGATCAAGTCATTTACAAGCGTATACCTGGTATCAACTGCTGATCCCTCAACAATGCTGGAGGCCCAACTATCCTTGGCATACTCTGCCACTATCATATGCCTCCAATCCTCCAAGATATGAACCATAGTGCTCAAATAGGGTCTACGTGAAAGTGCATCAGCCACTACGTTCTGTGTACCTTTGATATATGAGATATCAAAGTCATAAGCCTGCAACTTACTGACCCACTTCTGCTGCCTATCATTAAGATCTCGCTGCCCTAAAAAGTGTCTCAAGCTATTGTGATCAGTTTTAATGCAGAATTTGCTGCCAACAAGATACTGCCTGAATTTTGCTAAGGCATGCATAATCGTGAGCATCTCCTTATCATAAATGCTATATAATCTCTCGGGTCCTCTGAGTTTGCGGCTCTCGTACACAATCGGGTGCTTGTCCTGCATAAGCACCGCACCAATGCCCTCACCTGATGCATCACACTGAAGCTCAAAAGGCTTCGTAAAATCTGGAAGTGCTAACACTGGGCATGTGGTCATCAACTTCTTGAATCTATCAAAGCATTCCTGTGCCTCAGGAGTCCAAATAAATGCCCCCTTCTTCAATAAATCTGTCATCGGGGCTGCATGTCGTGAATAACCATTCACAAACCTACGGTAGAATCCACACAAACCGAGAAACCCTCTCAACTGTGTCAGGTTTGCCGGTGTAGGCCAATCAATAATGGCGCGGATCTTTTCAGGATCCATGCGCACTTCATCTGCACTGATAATATGACCTAGATAAAGCAATTTGGTCATTCCCAAGTCGCACTTGGATTCCTTGGCGTACAAGGACTCCCTCTCCAAGATACTCAACACTGTCTCCAAATGAGCTAAGTGCTCCTGCCAAGTTCGGCTATATATAAGGATGTCATCGAAAAAGACCAACACAAACCTCCTCAGAAATGAATGAAAAACCTTGTTCATCGTAGACTGAAAAGTGGCTGGCGCGTTAGTGAGCCCAAATGGCATCACTACGAACTCGAAGTGCCCGCAATGACATCTGAAGGCAGTCTTCTCTATGTCCTGCTCACGGACTCTAATCTGATGATACCCCGACCGTAAATCAATTTTAGTGAAGTAACATGCCCCATGGAGCTCATCAATAAGCTTGTCAATCCTCAGTATCGGGTATCTATTCTTGATTGTCCTCTTATTCAGGACCCTGTAATCAATGCACATACGTAACGTTCCATCCTCCTTCACCAATACAACTGAAGAAGCGAACGGTGATTTGCTAGGTCGAATGTGACCCATAGCAAGTAACTCCTTTATTGTCTTCTCGATCTCATCCTTTAATCTTTTAGGATGCCTGCAAGGAGTTATCATAACGGGTTTCGCACCCTCCTCGAGCTCAATGATGTGCTCTATGCCCCTGTCTGGAGGTCTACCTGGCGGAATATCACTGAACACTTTGTCATGCTTGATTCTCAACTTCTGAATGTTCGGATGATACTCTGTCTTTTGCTGTCCCTCCTGTATAGGTGCTAAATGACACTCGGCAGCCCACTCTACCATGTCATGACGCATGAGCCGCTCCATCCGGCGAAAAGAAATTGTTTTGAGGTCGCTGTCCCGAATTGCCTTAAGTATGTGAGTCTTCCCGTCAACCTCAAAACGGATCTCCATGTCCCTGAGACGAAGTGTGACCTCCTCCAATGAATGTAACCACTTCATTCCCAAGACCAAATCAATGTCCCCCATATTAACAACGTAATAATCTGCCTTGAACTCATAATTGTTCAAGCGTAAAGGGAGATCCTTTATCATGCGTTCGCATCTCAAAGTGTATCCATCTGCCACTTTGACTCTAATGCCCTCGAACTCCTCAGTGATGAGTCCACGTTTCTCAACGAATCTAGCATCTATGAAATTATGCGTGGCTCCTGTATCCAAGTAGGGTAATGACCCTCTGTCCTGCTAACACACCACGAATCCGGAAAGAACCCTCCTGCTGGATGCTAGATAAACGGGCCTCCTGTATCTGAAGCTCGGGCTCTGTCTCTGCTCTAGGCTCTGGAGCCTCTGACTCTGAATCATCGGAATGCTCCTGCTGTTCGGAATTTTCTGATTCGGAGTCCTCATAATACGCCCACATCACACGATTTGCCTTGCCCTTAGGTCTTAGAGGACAATCGTGATTGGCGTCATATGGTCCTTTGCAGTAGAAGCAAAGCTTCTTCCTGCGAGGTCATTAAGGGCCTCACGATCCAAAGGTGGGGCTGCTGATTTACCTTTTGAATCGTTTCTAAAGTCTGATTTTTCTTTATTAAAATCAGATTTATCCTTATTTCTGTTAAAGCCCTTGTTATCCCTGAATGATGAAGAACCTCTGGAGTTGAATCTACTCGACGGTGCTGCTAACTCCATGTTTCGTGCTTTCTTCATCGCCTCCTGTAATGACGGAGGATCAAAGGCTTTGATCCAGCCTCTCAGTGGCTCTGTCAAACCTTCCATGAAGAGTACTACCAAACGCCTCTCTGATATGTTCGGAACCATGACGGATAGCCTCTGAAAGTCACTGATATAAGTCTCTAGACTGCCACTCTGCCTCAACTGTGCCAAGTCTCTGAAGTAGGTTTCCGGATCCTTCCTATCAAACCTCTCAACCAATCTGTCTACGAACTCCTGGTATGAAGTAATCCTGTCATGCTGTAGCGTCACCATACCGTGGTGCCACCAATCATAAGCAACTCCCTCCAGATGTAGTGTCGCATAACGAATGGCATCTCTCTCAGCCATCGGGCGTAGTGTGAGGAATGTATCTAGTTTGCTAATCCATGCTTGGGCTGTCATCTTACCACTACCATCGAACATCACCAGATTAAGCCTGTTTGTTGCATGTTTCAAATCACTGTTCTGGTATCTAGGCCTCCAATCCTGTCGACCTCTATGATGCTCTCGTCTCTGAGTGACAAAACGGTTGAAAGAAAGCCTTTCTCTGACTGCAGGAGGTACCAACTCCCATTCCTTGTTCGCTGCCATAAGCGTATCAGCGAACAACTCCTCATGATCCTCATCTGCATCGACCTCCTCGGCCTCCTGTCTCACAAATGTAGGCCTGGTAGGCCTGTCTGCTGTCCGTGACACTGTCCTAGGAGCTCTCCGTGACCCTGCATCACTCCTGTCATCGTCACGATGTGGTGACGGTCTCCTCGAAGTACCCAATCTCTGCAGTGCTACTGCCACCTGCTGTAATACATCATCGGAACGCCGTTGTCCTGCACGAAGATCTCTAAGTGCATGCAAGACCTCTGCATCGTCTTGATCTCTGTTATTAGGTCGGATCTCTGTCCTAGGTACATCTGTTCTGTCAGCCCTGTCATTCCTGTCAGCCATGTTTTCTGGCTGCCTGCTCAAACTGCGTTGCCTTTCAATCAAGGCACGTCTGCGAGTATAGTACCTGTATGTTTCAAATTCCTCTGGCTGCATATGATGGCTAAACCCTTAGGATGGCAGGATTTAGCTCTGATACCACTGTAGAAACCCTAGTTTCCCCTATTCTCCGGATCTGATTGTTTTTCTGATGTTTTTGAAGGATTTTGGTTTTTTGCTTGTTTTTGAGTTTTTGAGCAATAAATGAAGATTTGCGATTTTCAATATAATTGAAATCAATTCAATAAAAATTAAATAACTCTGGAAATGATGGAAAATGGATGCCAGTATATTTATTTTGATCTTCTGAAATGATTACAAAAATACCCAATTGCATGCTAGCAAGAAATAATGGAATTTTATTAAGAACCTGGAAATTTGGCTGCAATAAATGGATTGCTGTAACTGGTACGGCTAAGGTGATAAATTGCTTTCTCCTTCCGTCTGGTGCTTCAGATAAGATCTCCAATGTTAGGCGCCTCCAGAAATGATGAAAAATGATCTTAAGGCAAGGCGTTTTCTCCAGAACAAAGGACGGCTTCCTTTAAGATGGTACGGCCAGAATACAGCAAGGTACGGCTTGGTACAGGTACGGCCAAGGCAGAAACAACAATTGATGAATGTACGGCTTCTTCACAACTCTCCAGTTCTCCAGAATAAGTGCGCCTAGATGAATGAAAGTCTTCTGAATGCAAACTCCTCAGAAAACCCTGAATATAAATATCTCTGATGTTTTGTGATTCCTCCTAAATGAAGAAATCTCTCAGCTGCAATAGATTAGGTGTTATTTCACACCCTCTGAACTGCTTCCAGTGGAGATGGCTCGTTCCCCAAGGAATTCGAACTTGAAACCCTAAAGTCTCTTGCTCAGATCAAAGTTGATCAGTTTCAATTCTCAATAATCTCATAATGGCACAAAACCCAATGCAAAACCCTTTATCTCTTCAAAAGTGCGATTTCCACAAAGATAGGGTTTCATTAAAATATTTCAAACTTTTCCTTTTAATTACTCAATAGTCTCAACACAAATATTTTATAATAAATTAATTGCCAAATTGGCCCCTTTCCTGATGATGGGCGACCCCTCAATAAAATCACTTAAGTTATAATTTAATATTATAACTTTATATTATAATCATCAAATAATTAATATTTAGTTAATATAATTAAATATTAATATCTCCCTCGTTACTCATCCGATGACTGATCCGTCTGAAGCTGACGAACACTGAAGTGATTCTGAACGCTGCCAAAGCCATACTGCTAAAAATAGCAGGGGTCCCACTCTGCCTGCTAGGAACTGCTAAAAATAGCAACTTTTGCAAGAAGTCTCCGATCGAGCCCAAACGAAAGCCTACTGATCAAACTCCGCCAACTGAGCTGAGCCAAGCTCCCAAAATGACCCTCTATCCAGTCCATTAGCCTACGAGGGTCGTATGATAGGCCAATCCTGTGCTCCAAGAGATGTCATTGAGAAGGGGACATGACAAAAGACAGGTTTGACTTATTCGCATCTTTTGAGTGGCGGCACCTTTTGTCTTAACAAATACGTATTGTAACCAATTTGTTCTTTCCAAATCGCATTTCTATTATAATATGTTGTGAAACAAATATTATGATTAATTCGTTCTTTTCAATTTGGATAATATATCAATATCGAACTTGTTATATATCAAAAGATCTTCAAATTAGCCACTAAGTCTCATGATATGAATCTCATGATCTTCAAATCTGATCATAAATCTGAACCTGATGATCTGAGAGTCCACAAATTAGATTTCTTATAAGTCTGAATAACCTGATTATACTGAATATTATCCTTTTCCATGACATCAATAACAATAATCTTCAACAATCTCAGCCATGCTTATGTTATCTTCAGTCATGCTTATCTTGACATCAATGACTCCATCTTTTTCACTTTGACATCAATGACAACATTTCCAACAATCTCCCCCTTTGTCATTGATGGCAACATATTCTTCCTCATCACTTCTAACACTCCCCCATTCTACTTCTCTCCCCCTTTGACATCAATGGCAAAGGGATTTCCAACCATGTCTTGCTTTTTCTGTTCCATGGAGCTACAAAATACTATGAATAGCTCCCTTTGAATGTATGCTCCCATTTACTAATACTCATCTTTCTCTTTCTAAAATAATTTTGCTTCATCTGCAAGAAAGCTTCTTCATTTTGACATCAATACAATTTCCAACAATTCATCATCTTCATAAGTAGATTTCTCTTCAACATTTGAGATACTTAACTTTTCAGTCATCTCCTCCAAGGGACTGAAAGATAATGTACAACATAGCTCCCCCTAAATTCATGCTTCCTCTTAGAAAAGGCATATTGAATTTGTATTGGATTCTTCATTTCTTGTTTCTATCTTCTTTCTCCAAACTTTTTTAAGCTCTCTCTCCTTTTCCATGGTGTTCTTCTTTATATCTTGTAAAGATGGTTCCATAAAACCAAATCTACAAAAACGTGCTATGTGTCCAAAGTTGTTACACTTGAAACACATAATGTTATGACTAAATGAATTATAGTCTCCCCTAGTGAAGCTTGAACCATTTCTTGCTTGAAATCTGCAATTTATTGCTTTGTGTCCAAAGTAGGTGCATGAATAGCAATATCCATAGAAAGAATAAAACTGCCTAGAGTTAAATCTTCTTTCATTTTCCTTGAAACTTGTAACATTCTCATCACACTTTGTACATTTCTCCTTTGGCTTATTCAGTTCATTTTTTAGCATGACAACTTCTTGTTCCAACTTGTCACAATCTCTCTCTTTTGCTCTTAACTTGTTCTTCAATTCATTTTCAACTTGTTCAGCTTCTACAAATTGAGCCCTCAAATCTTCAATTATTTTGTTTAATTCCTCCAAACTTTTTGCCAATTCCTTAGTTTTCAGTTTATGCTTGTTGACTTTCTTCTTCAATTCTTCATTTTTCTTGTATGCATAATGAAGCTCTTCCTCAAGATCAGTTTCTTCTTCTTCATTGCATTTTTCTTCTTCACATTCTTGATCAGCATTTTGTTCTTCATATTCAGCCATGAACAATATCTCTTCATCATCATTGCTTTGACTATCGTCACTTTGTTCTTCTGAAGAGCTAGATTCTTTATTTGAATAGAAACTCTTTTTGTGTTTTTGATATCTCCTTTTTGACTTGTACTTAGAATTCTTCTTCCCCTTTTTCTTTGTGTACATCTCTTCTTCATCTTTGCTTGTGTCACTTGAATTGCTATCACTTTGAGGACAATTAGAAGCATAATGTCCAACCTCTCCACAATTGAAACATTTAAAAGGATATTTCCCTTTGTACTTTCCTTTTCCCTTTTTAAGCTTTCTCAAGAAATGGGCCTCTACTTCATTATCACTTGACTTCTTATTTGATGTATCATGTTTAGTTTTTCCCTTATTAGATGCTTTGAAAGAAATTTCATTTTGTGGTGTCCTCCCTTCAATCCTCATTTCATAGGCAGCAAGAATCCCGTGTAATTCATCTTTTGTTAGCTGATCCAAGTTTGTTAATTCCTCCAATGCTGCAACAACCTTGGCTTCAAATTTTGTAGAAAGAGATCTTAGAATTTTGTCAATAATGAAGTCATCCTTGATCTCTTCACCAAGTCCCCTCATGATATTCACTATTTCATCAACACGAAGAAAATGTGAAGCAATATCTTCATCATCCTCCATTTTGAGAGTCTCCAACTTCCTTCTATGAGTTTGCAACTTTGCCTTCTTAACTTTTGCATCTCCTTCATAAATATTTTGAAGTTTGTCCCAAATCTCTTTTGCTGATTTGCATTTCATGACTTTTGTAAATTCAGAATCTGTTAGGCTGCAAAGAAGAGCATGCTTTGCTTTTGCATTGTTTTCACTTCTCTTTTTAGCTGCTTGATCCGTTGGAGGGGTAGCTGGAGGTGAATACCCATCTACAACAGATTGCCACACATCAAACCCAAGTGCATTCAAGTATGCTTCCATCTTGATATTCCAAAAGGCATAATTAGTCCCATCAAAAATGGGTGCTTTCACAGTGTTGCTTAGATTCGCCATATGTGCTCTTAAGGATCTCCTTCAAGCGATTAAGCTTTCAAGAAGGACCTTGCTCTGATACCAATTGAAGAGCACAAAGATATACTGACAAGGGGGGGGGGAGGGGTTAATCAGTATATCAACAAAATTTTACCCTTTACAAAATTTATCAACTTCAAACTTTAACACAACTCAACTATGCAAGAATATCACAATACGAACAAGTTGACACCAACAATTGTACTTTATAAATTATATAAGTTTTTACAATGAATGTAGGCACCACCCTACTTGAATCACCAAATATGTATTTTAGTAGGCACCAACCTACAAAGAGCACCAGCCCTTAGTCCTAATTTAGTAGGCACCAACCTACAAGGAGTATCAACCCCTAAAACTGATTTAGTAGGCACCAACCTACAAGGAGCACCAACCCCTACTTGCCAAGCACCAACCTAGCAAAGATTATAATTTGAATGATAATGTTCCACCTTCAATGTTGCTTCCTCAACCGATGATGGACAATTCTGCTCCAACACTCTTCTTACAAGTCTGGTGTAATCTTCTCTATGGATTTGTCAAATAATCCTCCTCACAAACTGTGTTCTTCAACTGATGACAAACTCTTTCTATGCCTTCATCAAGATCTTCCTATCAATGATATCTTCTTCACACACTTGATGCAATCATATATCTTCCTTTTTAATTCGGCCCTTTGTTGAGTCTACTCATATGCTCTTCACACATTTGATCTAACACTGTCTCTTGACTTCAAAAGATCTGATTCAAAACCTTCTATAAACCTCTACTAAATCCTTTGAATTTGATTTTCAAATGATCCGCATTTTGCTGTAGCTTTTCTTCTTCAAACTGTAGTAAACCTCTTCTCAAATTTGCTATAGATTATGTCTTTGTTATCTCACTCCTTTTCACAGCAGTTCTTATTTACACACCACCAACTCCACAGCTGATTGTGTTCTAAAGATATAGCATTTATTCCACATACACATCATACCCTTCTTAATCTGTACATTTAGATGATATACAGTTTCATTCAACTTTGATTCTGATTACTTCCTCTCTCTTTCACAATTAATGTTCAATCAAATCCATACTCCAACACTCTTTACAACCTCTCTATATTCTGAAAATTCTTCATTCGATTCACTTGCTGGAGTTCTAATGATATAGCTTTTATTTTCACTCACACTCAGCACATTTGATTCTTATTTCATATATGTATAATGGGCAAAATTTGAGACCTTTGGCTGAAGCAATATGTCTTTCTGAGTCTGCCCTTCAAAACAGATTGCACCTTTTAGTTTGTTTGTATCATTTCACAACAAATTGTATTTCTTCACAGTTTGAATTTTCCTTCATAAATCTGAATTGTGCCTCTTCGTTTACTTGTGTTAGTCTTATTTTATCTTCCTCAGATTTTTAAGATCTACTTTCAAAATCTGTTCTTCATTTCTTTAGTCGCACCTGTAGATACATACCTTTTGAATTATTGTGAAGCCACGTCTTTTGAGAAATCAATTTGTATTGTCTTTCTTAAACACGTCTTTTGATTAAGATCCCGACTTTTCAGAAGACACTCCAATCAGCACGTCTATGTTTATTAAAAACGTCTTATCCCTTCATTCGTATCTTTTGATTAAAAGACAGGTTTGACTTATTCGCATCTTTTGAGTGGCGGCACCTTTTGTCTTAACAAATACGTATTGTAACCAATTTGTTCTTTCCAAATCGCATTTCTATTATAATATGTTGTGAAACAAATATTATGATTAGTTCGTTCTTTTCAATTTTGATAATATATCAATATCGAACTTGTTATATATCAAAAGATCTTCAAATTAGCCACTAAGTCTCATGATATGAATCTCATGATCTTCAAATCTGATCATAAATCTGAACCTGATGATCTGAGAGTCCACAAATTAGATTTCTTATAAGTTTGAATAACCTGATTATACTGAATATTATCCTTTTCCATGACATCAATAACAATAATCTTCAACAATCTCAGCCATGCTTATGTTATCTTCAGTCACGCTTATCTTGACATCAATGACTCCATCTTTTTCACTTTGACATCAATGACAACATTTCCAACGGATGGTAACTCCAGCTGAGTGATAGAAGCTGCAAAAGTTTACGGCTGAAATATTCCGAGCCAAATTTTTTCGTTTTTCAATTTACAAATTACAAAGCAGTGCACCCGTTAAGGTTAGAGGAGAAAACCAAAACGTGCAAGAAAGCAACTCTAACCAGAATGGCGCCGATGATGGTGAGCATTGGTCAGAGGATCTAAAACAAATTGCTTATGCTGTAACTCTAACCAGTATGGCGCCAATGATGGCGAGCATTGGTCAAAGGGTCTTCTATTCTAAATGCAGAAAAGAACTCAACGTCAAGTATGTGCTACCCAATCCAATGCGGAGTGAGGGGCGACCATATGACGGAGTGATTACAAAATTAAATGCTTGAATTAAATGCTGGAACTGGAAATACTCGACACCCAGAATGTGCTTGCTGACCCAAGATGGGAGAGTAGCTACCATAGGGCGGAGCTAAACTATTACAATAACTTAATTGAAATTGAAAGTTACAACCAGATTTGAACAAGAAAGAATGACTGCCAGTACTACTGTCAGTTTTACAAACAAGAAGCATTCGCCTGCCAATATCTCATGAAATTACAGGATCAGCATTACATCATTGAGAACCACTCTTATCTTGGATAGTGATATCAAAACCACAATGCTTTCAAGGATCAAATACTGATTTCTGTTTTCTGTTACAAATCTGCTCATTAAATGCATAAACAGCAGTCTAATGAATGACTTAAATGCTCATATCTTCCACGTATGACCTCCGATTGACTAGAGATTAAATGCACTAAGCCTTAACCAAGTAGACGCCTAAGATGAGACACTGAAAACAGATCTAAAACCCACACATGAATTATGCACGAATCCCAATGTCATTAAATGGTACGGCCCAGCTGAAGAATTCGACTTGGCATTAAAAATTCAATTCACAACATTAAAACCTATAAATTGGAGAAAATGAACGCTCCTTACAAACTTAAAGATTGATGCAATACCCAGAACTAGCATTTTTGTATTTTTTGAGATACGAGTAAAAACATGGATCTGCTGTATCAAATCAGCAACTCCAGAAAAGTTATGAAATGCAAAAATCTGAACTTCAAGCAATAACTCTACAACAATGCAAAACTTACTATAAAATCACTCAAATAATCGAACCTCTCCACTAGGTGCTGTCTCTCAAGCACGAAGTCGAGCCCAGACTAGGAGGCATTCATTCCTCGAAGCAATTCCGCAACCATTTCGGCAGCATAACATTAGCATAGACAAAAGATGCCAAATGATGCTCCAAGACTCCTTTTTATAATTCTCCAGTTGACTTCTCAAACCCTAAAATCTGCTTTTAGGTCAAAATCCCATCTCCTCAAGGATGGGCGTACTTTCTCTTCAAAGCTTAAGATATGATAATTTAAATGAATATCACACTTTGATAATTACGCCTCTCATAACATCGCTTCGACTTTAGGAATAATTAAAATAATCTCTTAATGAGGGCGCCACCCTCCAAAACTCACTTTTTTTAAAAACAACATTAAGTCATTAAATCTAAGCCAAGGGGTCAACGTTAAAATATAATATTTAAACGTGACTTTTTAATTAAATGACTTAGCTTATCCTTCTGAATGTGCCCTGAAGCCAATACTGATCAAAACATCTGACCAAACTGAAGCAGGAAGTCAACCGAGCTGAACTCAACTGGAAAGTTGCCAAAAATAGAATTTACTAAAAATAGTAAATTACAAAAAGTGCTTTGAATGCCGAGATGATCATACCACTGCGAAGCTCTCTGAAAACCCAGAAAGAATCCACCATTGAATCCACCATCTCTGAGCAATGACCTCCTCAAAATTAGGAAACCCTAATTTTACCTTCCGACTAGCCTTCGGGTTTCCAGAAAAAAGACCAACGGTCACATGAACGATCAGGTTTGAGAAGGGGATATTACAGAATGGGTCAGAAGATCCAGTACGGCATTGCAAAACATGTGAAACAATTTGGATAGCAAATGGACAGGACGATCTCGATCACTAGTTGAAAGCATTTCCAGCAACACTCAAAGATAGTGCCATTGACTGGTACTCAGAATTTGACCAAGTACACAAAACTACATGGCGATTTATTGAAGCAATCATTTCAAGATGAGTTTAGACACCTGAGGGATGATAGCGAGATTGTAACAGAGATCTATCATACCAAGCAAGGGAAGCACGAGAGTGTGCAGACCTATAACTAGAAATTGAAAGATTTGTTGGGGAAACTGGAGACACAGCCAGTGGATGGTCTGAAGAAGAGGTGGTTTATTGAAGGATTGCTTCCCTTGCTTCGGAAGAAAATGAAGGTGGTACCTCCATCCTCGTACACTGAAGCATATAATTGTGCGATGGACACTGAGAGCGAGAAAAAGACATCTTCCAGAGGGAAAAATAAAGATGACAACGATAGTATTGTAGTTGGCCAAGAGTGTGTGTACTTGGTCGGTTGGGAGTCATAAGTAAATAAGAGTTTAGTTAATATTAATAATCCATGTACTTATGTTACGTATGTGTCATGTTAGTTGTCTCGGGAATTAAGTTCCTGACAAAGTAATTAGTTATAATGAATGGATGCGACGGTTGGTACCTCAACCACCGCCAGCATACTATATGTACTTGAGTCATGTAGTCGAGAAGAGGGCAGTTCTACTATGCTATGCTATCTTCTGTCTGGAGACATTACGATGTAAATGGCAAATACTGAATAAAGCAATACATCTATGTTCTATGCAATTGCCATGTGATTATTATATGTTGTCAATGTTATATTTCCATTTACTCTATACGTCATTGTACCCGTATTGAGTAAACATTTGGCGCCATTGCCTGAGCAGACTAGGGAATCACTCGTCATGGCAGCGTAATGGGTCTCCTGGTAGATGAACCCGTGAATAGCAATGAGGAAAGGGAAGACCTATTGACTAAAGATTTTATCAATCTGTGGAAGATATCATTACGAGATCACGTACGTAGGGAATCCCGCAGATGGGAGACCCCTAAGGAAGTTATCTGGGATAGGTTGGAAGTGAACGACGAGGTGAATCACCTCCTAAATCGTATGCCCAGATTGCTGGCACATCATTTCATTATTCTGCAAGACTTGCGAGAAGAAGAGGATCAGGAACACCGAAGGCAACAAATACTGCAGCGCTACAAAGAGAGAACCAAATGAGAAGAAGAGGAATACGACACTAGTTGGAGACGTACGTCCGGTAGTCAACAATGATTGCCTGAATAAATTTTAATGCCCATACAGCCGAACAAAGACAAGAACCGCGTACCTAGCGATCACTTAGGCTGCAAGAACAAGAAAACCGGCGAAGAAGACTACAGCAAGTTGGTAAGGAATTTGATGAGGATCTAATTGAAATAAACCAGAGTATTAAAAGAACACATGAGAATCTGACACGAATAGACACATCCATTGAAAGAGCACATCAAAGTTTGGTGGAAGGGAGGGACGAAGGACCCTTTGGCACCCCGTATGTAGGAAGGTATGATCCTTATGAGAACGAAGATGAATTAAGTAGTAGCATTAGACGTTTTCGGGAGTTGTCCTTATCGGACGACGACGAACGACTGACGAGTCGAAGATCTGAGCCCAATACCCCAAGGCGGAGAGAGTACCAAAGGGAACCCCAGGAGACTCAAGGTGTTGAGGACGCCGAAGGAAGATGTGGGAGTGACTCGTACGTGGCCAAGAGTGCAAGTGACAAATCGGAATGTAGCGGGGAAACTAGTCTAATCGGGTCCAATACACAAGGAGGACATCGGGGAAAGATGGCTACTCGAGAGCGGCAGAAACTGCCGAAGTTTATGGGGAATGGGTCAAAAGATCCTGTACGGCACTGGAAGACATGTGAAACTATCTAGATAGCCAGCGAACAGGATGATCCGGACCAGTGGCTGAAAGCATTTCCAGTGACACTCAGAGATAGTGCCATTGGTTGGTACTCTGAATTAGATCAAACACACAAAGCTACATGGAGATTATTGAAGCAAGCATTTCAAGAAGAGTTCTTGCAGGATGATAGTGAGATTGTTGCGGAGATATACAATACCAAGCAAGGAAAGCACAAGAGTGTGCGGACCTACAACCGAAGACTCAAAGATTTGGTTGGGAAATTGGAGGCACAGTCGGCCGACAGGTTGAAGAAAAGATGGTTCATCGAGGGTTTGCTTCCGTCATTAAGAAAGAAAATGAAAGTTGTACCTCCTTCGTCATACGCCAAAGCATACAATTGGGCAATGGACATAGAAAGTGAAAATAAAACATCTTCCCGAGAGATAAAGAAGAAGGATGACGAGGAGAGTCTGGACGATAGCGACAGTGAATCCAAGACCGTACAAGCACTCAGAAAAGATATGATGTGAATGATGAAAGAATTGAAGGCCGACAAAGAGAGTGCGAGGGAAGCCCGAGAACTGTGGTGTACAAAGTGCAATGGGGAAGGTCACATAAAAGCAAATTGTCCAAAGAAGATGTTCTATGATATCTGCGAAGTTATGGGACATTCCATCAAGGAATGTCCATACAATTTGAGAGCACGGGGTACACAAGTACTCTTCACTCAAGGAGAGCCGTCAACATCGCTGAACACACCATCGAAGCCCCAGTACAATAGCAATGCATCCCCTGGAGGTTACCGAAGCAATAGAAGCCTGAGAAACATGATACAGTACGATGCAAAAGCAAGGCCCATGATCCAATGCAAGAAGTGCAATGAATGGGGCCACTTTGCTAGGGATTGCCAGAACGGTCAAGGTTCGGGAGGGAGATTGTGTAAGTGGTGTGGACCAGGTGATCATGAAGATAAAAAATGCCCTAAGCAAAAGGGTATCCACATGCTGGAAGTAGAAAAACAAGAGGTACTGGCGATCACCAGAGCACAGGTAAAAAAGGCCACTTACCCAGATCCATGTACAGAGAAACAAACGATGAAGGAAGCAAAAACCGAAGTGGAACTGGCGATGGCAAAGGAAAACAAAGTACCTTTGGAGAAGCCAGGAACCTCTCGGTGGTCGGAGGCGGAAACCAACATCGTACGATAGGTATTGCAAACCATTGTACCGATCAAAGTAAATGACCTTCTCCAGACTATGCTGCAGTTGGGATTGGCGATCACAAACATCATTGGGGATGGCAAACAATCGCAATCAAGGGACCGAAGGCAAGAATTGGTACCAGAACCACCACCATATGGTAAACAAACAATTGACCCAGTATTGCTCACAGCGAACATCGGGAAGATGCTAGCGGTCGTGCATATGGAGATCAGAGAGAATATCTTGACAAATACTATCGTCGATGGAGGATTGGGAGTCAATGTACTACCCGAAGACACATGGAAGAGTCTTGGGAAGCCTACACTCTGGCCACCAACATTCCAACTAGTTGGTGCTGATCAACATAGTATCAAGCCATTGGGAATGTTGATGGTGCAGAAGATGACGATCGGGACACAACAGTTTTTGCCAAATTTTGTTGTCATCCCATTACAGAGGAAAGCGTACGATGCACTACTTGGGAGAGGATGGCTGATAGCGGCGAAGGAAAATCATAATTGGAAGAGGAACACACTCTCGATCAAGAACAACGGGCGGAAGTATGTCATCAACTTGAAGAACCAGGCCGTGAGCGAAGAATTGGCTTCCTTCGGATCTGAATCGGATGGAGGTGAGTTAGATGTGGACGAAGGAAGGAAAGCTATGGAACGGAACAGCGAAGGTGTACTTGAACTCGAGAGTTGTTCGGAGGATGAGACAAGCTCGCTGAATGGCTTATTTCATTGGCAGATGGAAGACTATGAAGTGTTCCACAGAGAGTGTAAGATGCTACAAATCAAGGAAACCAAGGAAGAAGAGAAACAGGGAAGGCCCAACCAAGCATGTTCGGCCGAGTATGGAGAGTACAAAGAAAGAGTATCAAAACTGGACAACATGCCAGTCCACAAGTCCGAACAGGTATGAGATGAAAAGATTGTGTTGGAGTTAAAAAATGAAAAGTATGAAAAAATTAAAAAATTAGAAAAAAAGAAAAGAGATGAAGAGAGAAGAAAGAAATCAAAAAATAAAGAAAAATGGAAGAGAAAATGAGAAAAAGCAAAACATGAAGAAAGAGGAGAGAGAAAGAGGGAGGAATAATAAAAGAGAAATAAAATTTGGGAAGAGAAAAATTGGAAAGAGCAAAAAAGAAAAATTATAAACTATAAAAGGAGTGAAATGGGTAAAAATAGAAAGAATTAAAAAATTGAAGGGGAAAAATAAAAGAAATTCGAAGGATGGCAGGTTATATAAGAAATCAAAAGGCAATACTCTTATTCAACATATAGTACACCGAATAGTCACACTCGGGAAAGAAGAGGAAAGGAGAATTTTTTTTAGAAGCCAAGACAGTCACACAAAGAAAGGAAGGGCGAAGCAGGAAGAAGTTCGTATGCCCTTGGTGCCTGAAGAAGTCCCTACGACTTTGTTGTCTGGAGAAGTCCGTACGACTTTGTTGTCTGGAGAAGTCCGTACGAATTGACAAAGAGGCCGTATGTTGTAGCAAAGAAGCTGTACGTTGTAACAAGGAGGTCGTATGTTGTAACAAGGTCATCGTACGCTCTAAAAAGAGGAAGTTTGTACAATGTGGGGAGAAATCTGTATGCCTGGAGAAGAAATCCATATGGTGTTAGGTGAAGTCCGTCGTACACTAGGCTAAGGAAGAGGTCATATGACCTGAGAAGTCTGTACGGTGTGTAAAGAAGTCCGTACGCATAAAGATTGTATGCACTGAGCAAGGGAAGGATGTACGGTGCAGAAAAGTAGAAGTTGTACTCAGTGCCGATTTGAACAAGGGGAGATGTCAGAAGAGGGAGTCAAATGCAAACGCCGTACCAGTTGCCAGCAAGCATTACCAGTACGGAAATTGGAGTGTCGTACCATCCATTACCGCACAAATCATCAACCGGGAGAAAGTAAAGTCTAAGAAAAACAATGTAAAGTTTGTATTTTTCGGCTTCGTCAGCACTATTTGGAACATGTGGAAAAATCATGAAAATGAGGCGCGTGATGAAGTTTCGAGTGGTTTCAAAATTGTTAAATTGAGGTGCTGCCCCTCGACTCCGCTGGGGGCGCTGCCCCCAGACCCCCACAATAGGCACTGCCCCCAAACCTCTGCAAGGGGCGCTACCCCTTGATCCCGCTGGGGGCGTTGCCCCTAGACCCCCATCAAATTTATTGGAATTGCCAATTTGCAGTGCAACCAACCATCATAGTGCAGTCGCAGGAGCAGTTGTCTGCCGAGCAGACGAGACCTACAACTCTCCAGAAGAAGTTGGTGGAGAGAGATGGAGTATTGCGTGAGAGTGACAATCAGTTGACAGAGGATCATCTAGTGGTGGAAAAAGATACACAGGTGGTTGATGTGCAGCGACTTTCAACCGACAGGGAGAATCAGGGAAAAGAAAAGGAATTGGCTAGCACCAAGCAAGAACTCGAGTTGGCAATTTTGGTTTTTAGTCGTCTGGAAGACAACTACTTTGTGGGGGGGAGATGTACTTGGTTGAGAGTGTGTACTTGGATGGTTGGGAGTCTGTTGTACCCCAAAATTAAAATTTTTGTTACACTTAAGACATTTTGAAGAAATGAGTAAAAATCTTGTTAAATCAGTCAAAAAGGTCAAAATTTGGGTGTGCATGTCTTGCATGAGGGGTTAAAGTGCAAAATTTTCAAAATATGACGATTTGGGTCTACTCAGAGCAGCTTAACCTACAAAACCCAAATCTCAGTTTTTCATCCCTAAATTTTAGGAAAACTGCTTTTTTTAGAAATTTTCTAAATTTAGTAACTTTTTCTGGGTTTTTTTGGGTTTCTTTGGAAATAGATATTGGCAAAACTTTCTAAAAATAGAAAGATTATCCGCCAGGGTCCAAACTGATTTTGATTGGCACAAAATACTTCCATATCAGGCTGCTGCAGTCAGAATCTCATAATAATCAATTTTGCCCTAGTGGGTCTATTCTGCTTTTTCAGAAGCATATCTGGAGCTCCGAGGTCATTAATGGACGTCATTCCGCTGCCAGGTGTCAGATTCAACATTCAGAGCATTTGACAGAAGGCTAGTTCATGAGCTTGCACAAAGAACAGGGAAGAAAAAATTTAAAGATGATGAAAATTTTCTAACACTGCTAGACTTGGGCGCCCCAAGTGAAAGAAAAGGCACCCATCTTTTTGGGGCATCAGATGTTGAAATTAGGGTTTGTGTCTCCAATCAAAGTTGCTCAGTTCTCTGTCAGCTCCGAGACGAGTTCAACGGTGCAATCATCAGACAATCCAGTCATCCAAAATTTAGCATTGAACGGGGGTATTGTTGTGACCTTTTCACACATCGCCCCATCCAAGATGGGGACCCCTAATTTTTGCTCCATTCTGGTCTTTTTGGCTTTGGTTTTTTGTGTGTCTCTCTCTCCGTCTGTCTCTTTTCTATGGTCTGCTTTCTGGGGATGTTCCCGTCTGCAAGTTTAAACGTGAAATTGGCCAAGTCTGTAAATTAGGGTTTGTGTCTTTCCAGCCAATTTGAGGTCGAGTGAAGTGAATAATCTGAAAACTGAGCTCAACATTGTTGTTACCATGTTTCCAGCACGCTCCCAGCAAGTTTTCATCAGATTCTGAGGTACTTACTATTTTTAGTAAGTGTGAAATTACAGGCAATTTGTCAGCTATTTTGAGATTCTGATCATCACACGGCATTCAGAGTACATCAGACTGCTTGCGTGCAAAATTTGAGCGAAAACAGATAACTTACTATTTTTAGCAGTCCGGCTTCCGGCACGAATTTCAGGGTCCAGATGTAGAGTTTTTCTTTGCATGTCTGGATATTCCTTCTGGGTTTTTTAAGACCTTCCCAACGATATAACATGCAAGACGAGACGATCACTTTCAGAATTCAGCCTTCTGAGGCTATTTGTAGGGTTTGCATGTCGAAGTTTCTTTTGCATGTCGGGTGATTCCTGATGGGTTTTTCGAGAGCTTCGCGATGGTGTGACATGCAAACGAGGATTTTCACTCAGTAAGGAACTTGCTATTTTTAGCAGGTGTGTCCCGGCAGCCGCCTCCCAGCAGTTCAGATTCACGAGCTGATCGCAGTGCCGCAGAAACAGAGACAAACAGAGATCTTTTGATTCGCATGCAATGCAAATTAGGGTTTCCAGCTTCAGAGCCTAAAAATAGGCATCAAAAGTCAAAATCTTCGAAATCCGGTGTAAACCACTGCGATCAGCATTCTTCAGGCTATCTGCTGGTGAAATTTTGAGTCAAACGGCGCACTTACTATTTATAGTAAGTTAGATTGGAAACGTGCTAAAAATAGTAAATCAGTTGCATGCGTCAGTGTCGGCAGTCAGGTCACGTGGTGAGGAGCGCCTCATTAAAATTTCAACTCGATCGGAGCTTGGGAGCTATCAGAAACAAGAGCTTACTATTTATAGTAGGCCACCTTCAGAAACAGGCTATAAATAGCAGGGTGACTAAAAGTGGCAGTGTCGACAGGTTGATAGGGTCTTGAGGAAGCTATGTTTAAAATTTCAAGTTGATCTGAGCTTCAGGAGTGCAAATTCAGAGAACTTACTATAAATAGCAGGGCATGAGAAGCTGGCGAAGACGAGAAAAATAGCTAAGTCTGGAACTTCATCCTTCACTTCCTTGAAAATGCGCCCATCTCAGCTGGAGGTCATGAAATTTCTCTAAGTGTTGAACTTCGTCCTGTTCAGGGGGCAAAATGCGCCCAAGATAAAAAAAAAAAGTCAAAGAGAAGTCAAAGCTTTCTATCCTGCTCATGCCTTGAAATGCGCCCAAAGGAGAATGGAGAGAGTTTAAAAAAAAAAAATTCTAAGGCACAAGCTCGTCCTGCTCTCATGGCAAAATGCGCCCACATGCTAGTAAGAGGCCCAAAAAAAAAAATTCTAAGTTAAAAATATCCTCCACCACCCTCCATTTGCGCCCATCCTTCTCATGTAGCAAATGCGCCCAACAAGGAGTCAACAAGGTCAACTTATCTCATCCTTCCCCACCTAAGAAATGCGCCCATGCTTTAAAAGGGGGTCAAAGAGTCAAACGTTTTTCATCCGCCTCCTAGGTAGATATGCGCCCATCCTCCTCCATGTGTGGAATGCGCCCAAATGAGGGCATGTCAAGACAAAAATGTGATTAAGGCGTAGCCAAGCTGGTCAACATTCTCCTCTCTCCTTTGAATGTGCCCAAGTAAGGGCATGTAAAGATAAAACACTCATGCAAAGTTCGAATTCATGCAAGGGGGAAAAGGACAAAGGTATCCATACAAATTTGGAAGAAGACAAAGGCATTGAAGGCCATGTAATGATAAATTCAAGGGTGGCGTTTAAAGTTTATCCTCCTCCGAGTATGAAATGCGCCCAAGTTAGGAGGAGTTGCTAAAATATTCTAAATGAACTTTATCCACCTCCCTATGCTAAATGCGCCCATGTTGAGGAGTTAAAAGGTAAGTGGATGGAGTAAAAGGTGGTAAGTAAAGTGAAAGACACTTCATGGCGTGGTAAACACAAGGCAAATGATAGGCGTTTTCCTCTCAAAGTGTGTTATGCGCCATGCAAAGAGGGTGAATAAAGTGTGTTGGGCGTGATTTTTCTTTCCTCTCCTAGCCTCAAATGCGCCTGAGTGGTAAAGTGTTAGAAATTTTTTTTTCTAGGCGTGTGAAGTGTGAAAACAAAATGCCAAGGCGTGATTCTCCTTAAGTATGCTAGGCGCCTCAAGTAAAAAGGGGTGGAATATTTTTTTTAAGTGTTGGAGAATTTTCCAAAGGCGCTTGAACTTCAAAATGTGGAATAAAATATAAATGGTGAATGAAAAATGAAGCGTACCAGGCATGAATAAAAATTTTCTAAATGAAGTTGATAAAATCTCCTCCACTGACAAACAAATAAAATTTTCTAAGGGAAATTTTTCAAGAGTGCAAGAGATGATTTGAAAATTTTCTAAGGCACAAATATTTTATTTCCCTTAGAAAAACGCTTAAGTCTGGAGAGGTGATAGATTTTTTTCCTTGAAGCACAGATGAGCCGCCAGAGATGAAGTCAGTGATTGCCAGCTACACCGGATTAATAAAATTTTCAAGTCAGAGCAACAAGAAATCCTTACAGACGCGAAGAACGGATCTAAATTTCACAGGGAAATAATTTTCTAAGGTTCAAAATTCAAGAAAATTAAATGAACCCGTTCGTTGGGTACACATGGATTCGACGCGTTCTGGGGAAAATTTTCTTCTGGGTATTGGAGATTATCGGTGAGGAATAGATTTTGAGGTCTTCCGCAGCTTGTCAAGGCCTTCAGGGTGAAGATTTTAAAGGGGCACCAGGTTGATGAATTTTCCTAAGGGAAAATTTGAAAATTTTCTAAGGCAAGGAATAAAATTTGTTTTCAAGATAAAAATTCGCCTTGGCAGATGAACCTGAAAATGATCGTCTAGATGATTTGTGATCGAGTTCCTGATGAAAGCATTTTTCCTCGAGCCCGAGTTGGAGAAAATACCAGAGTGAAGTGCGCCAAGCGAAGTATAGGATAGATTGAAAATTTGGCTAAGGCATGAAGAATTTGAACGTGAAGTTGGCTAGTGGAGGCGATGAACGCTTGAAAATTGGAGCATGAGAATCAGGTAAGTAAGTTAAAATTTATATTATGAAATGTTCTGATACCCTTCTCCTTGCTTGTTTTGCAGGAGGAACGTCGAGGCCAAGCGTTGATGATCCACGATGATATTACAACTTTCAGAGGAAGATGAAGATACGAATTTCAATCTCGAAGGAGGAAAATTTGCAAGAAAATGGCTAAGTGTTGAAGAAACATTTTCAAGACTCAAGTAATCAAGATGAAGACCCTCAAGTGGAAGAAATCAAAGGACAATGCCAAGAAAGAAGATCGAGAACAGTGTGAACGCGTCTACAAATGGAATCTTCTAGAAGGATGATGGTGGACATTATGGTGCATTTATTACCCCACTCTCCTCTGTGGCGGTTTTTAGGGCAATATTATTTAGGTCTGAGGTGACACGATTCTGGCCACTCTATTAATTGTAACCCTAGCCGTCTTTTGGGACTTGGCTAGCTATAAAAGGGGGAGTCCCCCTCATTTGTAAAGGATCATAAGTTAGAATCAGAGTAGACATTGAGAGAGTATTAGTATTAGAGCTAGATAGTGTAGCATTGTAGAGCATTTTTGCATAATTTGGAGAAGAGAGAAAGTTTTCCCTTTGAAAACTTTTGAGGAGATTGTTGTGTAACACATTTTATGATAATAGATCTTTTCATTGATGATGGAATTCGTCTTGTCATGAAATGCTAGCAAGGTCTCTTCTTCCTTTCGTATCCAAGTAGCTTAAATTCATGCAAGTAGTTTACTTTGGTGTGTGGTGTTTCATTGAGGTAGCTTCGCTTTATTCCATACCACTAGCGGCTTGTTGATGATGAGTTCGCCTTGCGTGGTCAACTGGACATTATATTGAGTTTAACTTCGGTTGTGGTTTACATACTTATATGCGTTGTTCTGATGGTGTATGTATGTTAAGTCATAACTTGAACATCTCTTGCTATTTCCCTTGAAGATTGCACCGATTTTGCTGAGGCTGTCCGACGGAGGCTAGGTGAAATCCGGTTGAGGTCTATTGAAACGAAGCTCCACATATCCTGCATTTAGAATAGAATATAAACTTCTTAGGCCCTACACCCTTTTAATTCAGTTCATTTCCGTTAGAATTAGGAAACTTGCGCTCACCTGCCAAATCATTTGAATTACACGAAAGCCCTTTGTCCGCTGTTTGTTGTTAGCCGTCGAACAATTGTGTAAGTCCCCTTGAAAATACCAGCAATATCACATCAAGCCAAACTGAGCCTATTCGCACTTAAGGAACCTTGGAGTTGAAAGCATGATCTTACTCGCAATCTTAGCATGCTGAATACTTTGTTCAAGAGAGGATAGAGCGTCCGTTGGGAGACTTTATTCTGTGTTGGTGCGGTCTCAAAAACCACGTCAACAGGTATCCACACTGACGTCAGAACAAGAGAAAATTAAAATTATCAGAATTTGACTAAGTCTGGATAAAGTGGGCGCCCCTGGTGAAGAAGGGCGCCTAGCTTTTTAAGGCACCTAACTCAACAGTTAGGGTTTGCAAATGTTCCCGTCCTCTTCAGTGTTTAGTCAGCTTCGACGTGCCTGTCTCCGTCAGATCATCCAACTAGGCGTCTTCTGGCAAATTCAAATCAAAGCCAAAGGTACAAAATGAAGGTTTCAAACTTTGAAGAAAATCAAATGAAATTTGACTAAGTCTGGTGACTTTGGATGCCCCAGGAGAGAAAAGGCGCCCAAGTTTTCAAGGGGATAAATAGATGATTTCGGAAACGAAGTTCTAATAAGATTTCTTCGCAGTCGATCTAGCTCTCTCACGAGATATCCAGCACGTCTGTTAGAGGTCACAATCGCCAGAGACAAGGAGTTGAAAGTAGGGTCCGACGAAGGCTGAAAACCAAGATTCAAAGGCAAACAAAAAAGGCTTAAAAATAATCTAACTCTAGTGAACATGGGCGCCCCCAGCCAAGATGGGTGCCCAAATTTTTTAGGTCCTAAAATTTACTTTTTGACATAGTTCGTCTCAGAAGACCCCTCCTCATGTCTCACCTGCTTCGCGATGAGCATAATAGGCAGTCGATCCGATGCCCGGAAGTCCAGGTTCAAAAAGATCATCTGTAGAAAAGGAGGTAATGAAGAAGTTGAAGATCATAAAAATGGCCAACTCTGAACAAAATGGGCGCCCCTGTAAGGAAAAGGCACCTATGATTTCGGAGGTCGAAATGAAGGATTTTGCTAGAGACGCCTCCAGACCATCCTTCTCATAATCAATCTGGCTCCGTGATGGATCTTTCAGCTCGACTGTCGGATCATTCTACAAACGTGAAATCAGAGGCAAAGTAGGAGGTCAAAATGAAGAAAAGTTGAAAATGTCAAAAATTTGACTAACACTGCTGAAAGTAGGCGCCCCTGGTGAAGAAGGGCGCCCAACTTCTCATGCCTTAGAGAAATTTCAAAAGTTTTCAAAATTTTCAAAGTTGCAAAGAAGAAGATGGTGTCCAAGTTCATTGAACAACTGATTTAGGGTTCTGAGGAAGAAAGCAAAAGAAAGCAAAGTAAAAACAAAACCCTAAGTCTATTTGACATCTTTCTTTCATGTTATTTTCATTATTTTTGCAGGTAGCCTTCAAAGGAGAAAGTTGAAGCAACAAGTTTGAAGAAATTTTTCAAGATTCACGAGCATAGCTTGCTGGTTTTTCATCAAAATTTTCAGACCAGCAACTTAAACCCTTGCTTTTTCAAGTTTTTTTCATCCAGAAGATCAAACTTTTCAAAGGGAAGGCCAAGGTTTCCAGTTTTCAATCATCTGGGTCTTTTCTCTTCAATCTTCTGAAGGAAATTTTCAAGAACTTCATCAAGTTGCAGCAGCTGCTTTTATTTTGCGTGTCAATGAAATCCTTAGTGCATTCAGTTTTCAACCATTTGGGTCCTCTCAAATCAGTCTTTGGAGAAAACCCATATCACAACTTTTTCAAGAAAATTTCAAATTCAAGGGTTGGCTGCTTTTTCAATAAGCCATCAGTGTTTTTCAAATCTAATCAACTAGGTCCATTTTTAATTGTATTCTGAACAAAACCTAGGTGCTAGCTTTTTCAGTGAAAAATTGAAGAAATTAGGGTTTGTTGCTTTTTCAGTTTAAATTCAAAATTTTCAAAAACGAACGATCTATGTTGTCTTGCAACGAAATTCTGAGCAAAACCCATATCTCAAAAAAAATTTCAAAACTTTGTCCGTTTGAGGCCGAAAAACTAGCATTCTAAAAATAGAAAGTTGCTCAAAGCTTGTCTGAACATAGGCGAGTTTACAGTCATTCTTCAAGGTTTTCAATATGGAGTACACTCCCCTCGAGTTTAAGATCAAATCAGCACCATGTCAAAACTTCATCATCTCATCTGAAGAACACGAGGAGGTGTGATATGAGAAAAAGGAAAGGTATCAGAAAAGAGTTGTGCAATACTCTTCTGTTGGAAATCAAGAGAAGTGTCAGAAACATAAGGTTGCAGAGCCGCCAAGTTATCAATTAGTGAGTCATCTTTTAGGGCAACGATGTTTTTCAAGAACATAACTCATAAAGCAGCCAAAGAAGTGAAGGATTCTCTAAGTTTGATCACAGAAGACGAGGAGATATTGGATAATCAAAATATTGCCTTAAGACAGTATCAATGCACCTGACCAGGACCCAATTTCCTGCTTTTTAGCGGATATGATTGAGATTTAAAGTGGCTTTCATCTAGAAGCTTTCTTTCTATTCTTGGAAAGATTCTTATCCATTCTTTGAAAAAGAGAAAGAAGATAAATGTAATAGTTGGCGTTTCCCGCTTTTCTTGCTTTCTTAGGTGTTAGTTGTTATCTTCTTTCTAGATTTAGTAATAAAGCTTGTTTGCCGAGCAAGCCCTAGATTGTGAAAGCAAAGAGATTTTAGGGTTCCCTACTCCTCTGCTTCTCTATAAATAAGAGCCTTTGCTCATTAGTTTCTTTAACCATGCTAGTGATAACAAAACGCTGAGCCTATTTTGCCTTCTATTTGTTATTCAAGTGTCGTTCAATTGTGTTGTGATAGCAAATTGTTGAGCCTCTTTAGCCAACAAGGAGTTAGTGTGATTGTTGTTTCTATTGTGTAAGAATAAGATTGCAAGCCTCTTTAGCTGCAATTTCTTATTCCAGGCATGTTAGAAGTGAGTTTTGTTCCAAAAGTTCGAGTAATAAAATCATGAGCCTCCTTTGCCTTGATATAAAATCTCAGACTTCCGTTATTTGTGTTTTACTTTTATGATCTTGATTCCAACTTACAGTGAAGTGTGTAGGTGTTTGTTGAGAGAGAGATTATTGAAGTATTTTGTCAATAAATCTATCTTGTTCATTTCTAGTTTCTCTTGCTCTGCTTATTACTTGAGAAGTTAGAAACGCCTTTAGTTTTAGTCGTAGTTGAAGTTCTTAAATCAGAAAATCTCAGCAAGGCGCTTGTGTTTTTATAAACCTTGTGCTCTAGCTGATCAAAAAATAGGCAACTTAGTGTTAGTTTACTTTCTTGAATACCATCAGCAAGAGGGAGCTTCCCTCCTAATTTGAAGAGCAGTTTATCGTGCATAGCTGTCCGCTTCAAATATGCATTCCAGGTGTGAATTTAAACGCCACAGTCAAGCCCACCAGTAGGGCACGAGGCATAAAACAACAAAGAAAGCTTAGGCTTTATGTCACGGGTATGACTTGAATAGCACAAAGATATACTCGAGAGGGTGAATCAGTATATCAACTAACTTTTTCCCTCTCAACTCTTATCAACTTCAAACTTTAATACAAATCAACTATGCAAGAGTATCTCAATATGAACAAGTTGACACCAAGATTTTACGTGGAAACCCTTAAGGGAGAAAACCACGGTACAAACAATGTACTTTATGAATTATATAAACTTTTACAATGAATGTAGGCACCAACCTACTTGAATCACCAAATAAGTAGTTTAGTAGGCACCAACCTACAAAGAGCACCAACCCTTAATCCTGATTTAGTAGGCACCAACCTACAAGGAGCTTCAACCCCTACTTGCCAAGCACCTACTTAGCAAAGATTATAATTTGAATGAATTGTGTTCCATCTTCAATGTTGCTTCTTCAATGGATGATGGACTTTACACTCTTCTTGAAATTATCCTCCTTAAATGATATCAAAATGTCTTGTTCACAACTTTCCTTTTCACATAAAAATTTACTTTATGATGATGCCATCTACTTCACAAAATCTGCATTATATTCCACTTGACTTTATCTTTCTTGAATGATGTCTATATAAATCAGTATATGATGAATTTACTTTACAGATCTGCCTCTTTTATTCTCCTCATACAAATTTGCACAAACTCTGCTTCAATCTGCATGTATTTCTCTTTGCTTCTACATGAACTTTGGAATAAGTTCTTCTTTCAAAAACTGTCTTATTTTACTTCAGATGATATTCACTTTATACAATTCCAATTCAGACTACTTCATCTCTTTATCACAAGTAATGTTCAATAAACTCCTTAACAACGACACAAAAAATCTTCAATTAAATCCCATCACATACAGCACGTGGTTTTGATATGATCTTTATTCTACACACACTGCTCTACACCCAATTGTGACTCAAGGATAAAACATTTATTTCACTCACAGCACCCCACAAATTTGTGTTTTGATGATATATCGATTTTTTCCACACAGCATTCACCACACAATCTCAGAAACGTATCTCCATTTAATATTTATATATTCTTCATAGGAGATATCCTTTTCCTAGAGACACATCCCTTGAATGTGTTATTACAATATTTAATTGTTGTCTACACTTAGATCGCACCTCCTTAATCTGAGTTTTTCCAAATCATCCTTGAAAGAACATGTCACCTTTTGTCCGCATCTGTTCAAGAGACAGAATTAGTTTGTCTTTATTTTTATCCACTTTAATTGTTTATTAAAATATATCTTTAGCTTACGTCCCTTGAATGAAAGCTTCCTTTAATTTGTAAATCGATGTTGAAGATTAACAAAAAGACGTATTCCTTTAGTTGCACCGATTTCTTTAAAGAAGACGTGTCATTTGGATGCAACATTTGCCCTTTAGAAACAGACACACCTCTTTACCAAGCGATTTCCAACTCTTCGAAAAAGGTGTTTAAGATAAGAGAATACATGTCTTTTCAAGAGACATTCTACTTCATTCCACCCGATAACTCTTTACTAATTGACTTTTTTAATTATGATGTTTTTAATCTTTTGATTTGTGAACTATGATGTCTCATCCTTCATTCGCATCTGCTGATATACAGTAGCGGCTTCTTTGAAATACGTATTATGTTAAGTTAACAAATACGTATTATGTTTAGATCCTTTTATGCTTTGAATTTGGATGCTGAATTTGAAGCTGTCGGTGTAACGAAGGATCTTCAGATTTGATCATGAATCGTTCTTACTGGAGATTCTTAATTGCCCTGCATTTCTCTAATTTGCTTTCTTTATCAATAGTCAATCTTAAGGGATGTCACTTTGATTAATATCAATAGTAGTTGCTCTTGCAATAGCCCGACAATATCTCCAATGCCTTCTTTACAATAATATAAGAATGACTCAATATCTGATCAATTTCTTTCTTCAAATGTAATTTAAACTAAGCTTCACAATCCCTTCATGAAATCTGCAAATATACTCTTTTATATCTGTATAAGTCTCATCACACATATGATATATAACTGCTGCAAATTCTTCCTTATTTTGTCCTTAATTTCTATTTCATGTTTGACATCAATGACAATATTTCTAACATGACTAGCTGGCACGCTATTGCTTGATTCAGTAGAAGCAATGGGTGATAACAACAATAATGTTGGAAGGAACCTGAGACGTTCACCCTGATTACCTTGGGGTAACAGCATTGGACCTTTGGCTTTGCAGGAACATCATGAATTGCCTAAGGGGTCGAGGAAGCACTTTCCACAGTTTCACGGCGATGGGACTCAACACCCTGATGATCATCTTTCTGCCTTCTCAACGGCCTGCGCCATCTTGCACGTGGAACATGAAGACATCGCAGTGCGTCTCTTTGTGGAGACTCTTGTTGAGAATGCTGCTGATTGGTTTAATCACTTGGAGCCGGGCATTATCACAAGCTGGGCAACTATGTGCGACAAATTTTTGGTGAGATTCAAGCCCACTGAAAACAGTCATTGGTTGTTTGCTCAACTTGCAAATTCAAAGATGGAGTACAACGAGCCCATGAGGGAGTTTGTAGCAAGATTTAATCGTCTTGTTACACGACTTTCTTTTACACTTAATCCATCACCGGAGATTTTGAGGAGCTGCTTCATAAATGCTCTTCCATCATAGATAGCCTTCTTCTTGAAGACGGCAAATGAAACAGAATTGACAAATGCACAAAGACATGCCATTGAGCTAGAAGATAATATGATCACTTCCGGCATAATGAAGAAGGATTCAATTAGGCCTCTTGTTCAGAGTTATGCAAATCCACTGCTACAGAAGGTAGCCAATGAGGTGCTTGTACTACCACCACCACAGTATCAACTTCCGCAGCCATATC
This sequence comes from Sequoia sempervirens, assembly GCA_007258455.2. NCBI lineage: Eukaryota > Viridiplantae > Streptophyta > Pinopsida > Cupressales > Cupressaceae > Sequoia > Sequoia sempervirens. The sequence continues at coordinate 148,477 of VDFB02035598.1, read as the reverse complement.
AGCCAAGGAGAAATGATTTTCAGCCTTACAACAGTTACAAGCCGCAGTTGCTAGCACCTCCACCAAGACAAACAGTTGAAGCTGCACCACACACAGTATTTTGTTCCTTTCATGATACTGATGAACATACCGGTTCTACATGTCCTGAGAACTTAAGAATGAATCAGATTATGGGATATGCTGATGCTGCACCCAGTTCCAGTTTCATCCCAACACAAAGTTCAAATGTTGTCTCACCACAGATGGACAACTTCGATGGCAACTCCACAGCGGGATATTTTGAACCCATTATTGAAGAAAAAGAATACCTCCGCCACTACTCTCTTGCAGCAAATCACGGAAGACACTCTTTTCCTGTGTTTACAGGTGCTTTGCACTTGCAAGCACAAAAAGAAGAAGAGAGGCGAAGAGCTAAAGAACAAGTTGGCGTTTCCCGCTTTTCTTGCTTTCTTAGGTGTTAGTTGTTATCTTCTTTCTAGATTTAGTAATAAAGCTTGCTTGCTGAGCAAGCCCTAGATTGTGAAAGCAAGGAGATTTTAGGGTTCCCTACTCCTCTCTTTCTATAAATAAGAGCCTTTGCTCATTAGTTTCTTTAACCATGCTAGTGATAACAAAACGCTGAGCCTATTTTGCCTTCTATTTGTTATTCAAGTGTCGTTCAATTGTGTTGTGATAGCAAATTGTTGAGCCTCTTTAGCCAACAAGGAGTTAGTGTGATTGTTGTTTCTATTGTGTAAGAATAAGATTGCAAGCCTCTTTAGCTGCAATTTCTTATTCCAGGCATGTTAGAAGTGAGTTTCATTCCAAAAGTTCGAGTAATAAAATCATGAGCCTCCTTTGCCTTGATATAAAATCTTAGACTTTCGTTATTTGTGTTTTACTTTTATGATCTTGATTCCAACTTACAGTGAAGTGTGTAGGTGTTTGTTGAGAGGGAGATTATTGAAGTATTTTGTTAGAAAATCTATCTTGTTCATTTCTAGTTTCTCTTGCTCTGCTTATTACTTGAGAAGTTAGAAACGTCTTTAGTTTAAGTTAGTCGTAGTTGAAGTTCTTAAATCAAAAAATCTCAGCTGCGGTGTTTGTGTTTTATAAACCTTGTGCTCTAGCCGATCAAAAAGATAGGCAACTTAGTTTTAGTTTACTTTCTTGAATACCATCAGCAAGAGGGAGCTTCCCCTCCTAATTTGAAGAGCAGTTTATCTGTGCATAGCTATCCGTTTCAAATACGCATTCCAGAGGTGCAAATTTAAACGCCAACAGAGTCATAAGTAAATAAGACTTTAGTTAATATTAATAATCCATGTATTTATGTTATATACGTGTCATGTTAGTCAGTTGTCTCGGGAATTAAGTTCCTGACGAAGTAATTAGTTATGATGAAGGGACATGACGGTTGGTACCTCAACCATCGCCAGCGTACTATATGTACTTGAGTCATGTAGTCGAGAAGAGGGCGGTTCTACTATGCTATGCTATCTTCTGTCTAGAGACATTATGATGTAAATGGCGAATACTGAATAAAGTAATACATCTATGTTCTATGCAATTGCCATGTGAATATTATATGCTGTCAATGTTACATTTCCGTTTACTCTGTACGTCATTGTACCCGTAGTGAGTAAACAAGTACGAGGGAGAGTGAAGATGAATCAAAAACCATACAAGCTCTCTGTTGAGACATGTTGAGAATGATGAAAGAACTGAAAGCTAACAATGAAGAGTTGAAGGAGGCAAATGAACTATGGTGTACCGAATGCAAAATAGGTCACACAAAGGCGAACTGTCCAAAGAAAATGTTTTGTGACATCTACCAAGTTATGGGACACTTCGTTAAGGAGTGCCCATAAAACTTTAAAACATGGAGTTCGCAAGCGTTCTTCGCACAAGGGGAACAGTCAACCCCTCCGACCACACTGCCGAAACCCCAGAACAACAACACATCCCCTAGTGGCAATCACAACAATTAGAGAAGTAACAATAGTATGCCAAGAAGCCAAATTCAGTACGATAGCAAAGGTAGACCCATGATCCAATGCTAGAAATGTAATGAATGGGGTCACTTTGCTAGGGATTGCAAGAGCGGTCAAGGTGTTGAGGGAAAGTTGTGCAAATGGGGTGGTCTTGGAGATCATGAAGACACTGACTGCCTGAAGCAGAAAGGTATCAACATGTTGGAGGTAGCCGACCAAGAGGTCCTGGCAATTACAAGGGCGCAGACGAAGAAGGCCAATTATCCAGACCCTCGTATGGAGAAAGAAAGACTCTGAGAAGCCAGGGCAGAAGTGGAAGAGGCAATGGCAAATGAACAACGAACTTCCAAGGCAGCTAATACGTCGTTACAGTCAAAGTCCAAAAAGAACATAGTACGGTAGGTGCTTCACACAACTGTACCAATTAAGGTAACAGACCTTCTGCAAATGATGCCTCAACTAAGAGTATAAATCACAAACGTCATCGAAGATAATCTTTAGAAGGGTCTGACGAAAACTATGACAGAACTGGCAGGAGAGGCAACGGATTCAATGCTACTCGCAATAAGTGTTGGGAGGAAGCCGACCGTCATATAGATGGAAATCTTGTGGAGGAAACTCTCCAACACCATCGTTGAGAGAGGAGACATGGAAGTGTTTGGGAAAGCCAACTCTCTGGCCCCCGACATTCCACCTGGTAGGCGCAAACCAACATGGCATCAAACCTCTCGGTACTCTAATGGCACATAAAGTTTTGATTGGCACGCAATAGTTCTTGTTAAACTTCGTCGTCATCCCGTTGGAGAAAAAGCCATACAATGCACTGTTGGGACGAGGATGGCTGATTACCGCTAAGGAAAACCACAATTGGAAGAGGAATACACTCTCGATTGAGAGCCATGGGAAGTACACTATTGATTTGAAGAACTAGGCGGTTAGTGAAGAATTGGTGTCTTCGAGATCAGAGTCAGACGGAGGATCGGATGTTGATGAAGAAAGGAAAGCAATGGAGACAAACAACAAGGGTGCACTTGAACTCGAGAGTTGCTCAGAAGATGAGACAAGTTCATTGAATGACCTATTCCCTTGGCAAATGGAGGATTATGAGGTGCTCCACCGAGAGTGTAACATGCTATAGATCGGAGAAATTCAGGAAAGAGAGCAGAAGAGCATGCCCAACAATGACCCTTTCGTCTGAGTATAGCTAGACACTTCCGACTGAGTACGAAGAGTACAAAGAGAAAGTATCAAAACTGGATAATACACCAGTTGATAAGTTGGAATATGACAAAGTACAAGGCAGTGAGAGAAAGTCAGAAGAAAGGAAGAGAGAGGAAAGATAAAATGAAGAGGGAGAGTACAAAAGGAAAAAAATAGATAAGGAGGTGTTGAAAATTGAAAAAATGAGAATAGGGGAGTTGAAAAAATGAAAAAATAGAAAAAATTGAAAGAGTTGAAAAAATTATGAAGTGGACAAATGGAAAAAATAAAGTAGAAGAATAAAACAATTTAAAAAATGGAGAAGAGAGAAAGTATGCACAAGCCAAAAAATGAAAAATTTAAAAAGGCAAAAGTAGTAAAGAATGGAGGTGAAAATATTAAAATAGCAAAAGGCAAGGAGGCGAAGGTGTAATTAAAATAAAAAATAAGGAAAATCAAATGTCGCCAAGTATATACAATGGGAAAAAATAAAGAATATGAGAAGGTAAGGAGTATGACCAACGCAAGCCAAATAGGAGATTGGCGAAAAAATTAAAGCAAGGAAGATTAACATAAAAAGTTTGGCCACAAAGATTGTGCGACATCAAAAGCAAGGGAAAATATTGGCAGAAGGAACAAAGCTTTGGCGGAGAATTGTGAAGCTCGATCCGTACATCGTACAGCCTAAAGAAGAAATACTTGAAGAAGAAAGAAAGCACCGATGACCTGAAGAAAGAAGAGAGCACTTACATCTTGGTAGAAGAACAGGAGAGCAAGCCGTACGACCTGACAGAGGAATAGGAGAGCACATCGTACAACTTGGCAGAGGAACCAAAGAGCATTCCGTACGACCTAGCAAAGGGATAAGGGAACAAGCGAAGCTCTCTCAGGAAAACACAAGAATCACACAGAGCGACATAGACAAGGGTGAAGGTAATCAAGACAAACTCAAGTAGACTATACGACAATGCACAAGATTCACCGTACGTCTAGAAAAGACCATCATACAACCACACAAGTTTAGAGTACGACCAAGAAGAATCACAATGCGGCTAGTAACAGGGTTGAGAACAGTACTGCATCAACACATAGTACGACAAGATCACATAGTACGAAAAAATCACATAGTACAGCAAAATCATATAGTACGACATAATCACATAATACAACAAAGTGACAGTACAACAAAGCAACATAGTACAACAAAGTGACATAGTACGACATCTGTCTCAGTGTATTGTACGGCTAACAATTCATAGCACACAACCAAGCAAGTTTGTAGTATGACCAAGATCACATAATATAGCAAAATCACATAGTACGGCAAAATCACATAATACAACAAAGTGACATATTACGACAAAGTGACATAGTACGACAAAGCGACATAGTACAGCCAAGAAGTTTACCCGTATCTTCACTAGTCAAGGATGGCTAGCAGGCGCGACTCCAGCAATGCTCACGGCATGGTGTGGTAAACCATCGAGGCTGGTGGGAAGGGATGCTGAGGTTCTAAAGAGTCTCTACTATATTGAACTAGCCTTCCGTGATGCTTTCTATATCATGAAGTGACAGGTGTTGTCCATTGAGATCACAGTGGCACAGAAGGTAAGAGGCATATAGACTTTTACAGAAAATCAAGGATGAGTCAGCCATAGCTATGAAGAACCTCCAAACTGAATTGGCAGAGTAGACTCAGATAGCTAGTGACAGGGAAACTTGAGTAGTGACCTTGGAGGCAGGTGACCACTTTAGAGGAGGACGCACGACATAGAGAGCAGGCATGGGAGTAGTGAGTGGAGTTAGATGAGCAATTGGCCACAAGGAGTACAAAGGCGGACAAGACCAAAAGCCAACTGATGGAGGTGGCTCGTATTGTTAAAGCTGCCAAGGAAAGGGAGATACTCGCCAATTGCCAGCTCCGCATGCGTACAAAGGAAGTGAGGTGATTCAGGGCACAACACTCACCAACGACTACCCCGACATCGTCAGTACATCCAGGGACATCCTCACTTCCCCCTTCCCCCTTCTTCTCAATAGCTTCATACTCAGTATCATTCCTTTCTTTGGCTTGTAATATCGTCTGGAAGAGGACTTCTTTTATGGGGGAGATGATGTAAGTTTTTAATATCTTTAGCTGTAGTCGGCTGTAGTCGGCCGTAGCGTAGTTGGTCATAGTTGGCCAGTTGTTATAATTCAATAAACTATAGTTGTAGTAGGAATAATTATATGTGTGAAAGAATTTAGAAAATAACAAATGCAAAAGATCCTTCACTATATCCTTTGATATAAGGAAAGTTACATGGAAGATGGAACAAACTTAACACACCTCTTCATTGTGTTGCCTATGCCTTAAATCCTAAATGGCATAATATACAAAAGACCAATAAGAGGACTCCATATGAGGATAGAGAGGCAATTAAGGGGTTTTGGGCTGCAATAAAAAAGATATATGGCCGAGGTGAGGAAGCATCAGTTATAAGGAGTCAATGGAATAAGTTTTCACGTGGGCATGGTGACTTTTCTTCCGTGGAAGCTTTATATGATATGCGAGCAAAGAAAGACCCTATAGAGTGGTGGTGGAACCATGGAAGTGAAACACTTGAATTGCAAACATTTGCAATAAGATTACTCTCACAAGTAGCTAGCTCTTCATCTTGTGAGAGAAATTGGAGTACTTATGGTTTTATTCATTCACTAAAGAGGAATTGATTGGGGTCAAAGAAAGCAGAGAACCTGGTGTACATTCATAGCTCACTTTGCCTTCTCTCTCGTGTAGACCCTCCATACAATGAGGGTCCTTCAACAAAATGGGACCAAATTTCACCTGATGAAGATGTTGCAGTCATAGTGGATGAAGTGGTTGAACCAAATGGCCTTATTGATTTACCCCCACTTCTACAACCAGCAGAGGAACCTAAGTTAGAGAGTGATGAGTATTTGGAGAGCCTCATAACTGAGGACCTTGACATGGATAATATTGATGTGATGTAGATGATATGAGATATCAGATAGATTTCTTATTTTTGTTTTTTGTTTGCATATCTATTATCAGCCAATCGAACTATCAATATTTTTTATTTTCAATATGTAATCGAATATGTAATGTCAAATGTGAACTTAGAAGTTAAAACTATGATTATGGAATTTGAAGTATGAACTCTTTGACTCTTTGACACAATGTGACAATGACATTTGGATTTGAATTTTGTGTATTTAAAGTTAATGTTCATTCTTAAACTTTACTACTGCTATTGTTTTGAAAGTTCAATATCATTATATTTTCAGATTTTCTATATATGATTAATTTTTGTATTAAAAAAAAAATGGCGTCTCCAAGTACACCCATCTCCTATTTTCAAAAAAATGCCGTACCGGTACCGGTACCAATCTCCTGCACCAGTACCAGTATTAGTCTCGTGGCAACTATGTTAATATGGTTTTAGTTTTAGTTTTAATTTTTGGGTTTAGTTTTATGTTAAGCTTTTATATTGATATTAGAGAAGAGTTCATTAATAATTTTATAATTTATAACTTAAATTTAGTTTTGAATTTTTAAGCTACACATATTTATTAATATTTATAATTTTATAGATTATTATCAATATCTAATATATTTAGGTTAGATTTTAATTATATTTTAAATTTATATAACTTTCAGTAATTGTAAATTTTTTATAACATACTTGAAGAAAACTTAAAATTGCAGATTTATATCATTCAAACTTAATCATGATTTTTTCTCCAATGTATATCAATTGACTAACTTCCAATTTTTTTTCCACCAAACTTGAACAGAAACAGAAACACAAACCTTGTGACATAGGTTCTATCTACTTCTACATAAGGTTAAACTAATACAGTGCTCCAATATGAGTTAGGTGTCATTTATAATTTTAGGATAATGCCAAAGACGTTAATGTTAGAGAAATGGGAAAAATATACTTTTTAAATTGAAGATAAAATCTAGCAATTCCAAGATAAAATTTAAATGATTACCTGCAAGTGTTTTCCTAATTGCACTTCCACTTCAGCACCAATGGAAAGATTGGCCAGCGATTTAAACAAATCCACTGTAGGATCAAGAGAAAGTAGATTTGGAATCTGTGGAGCTGATACAAGTCTCCACCGTGCTTGCCCAAACTCTCTGCTAACTTCTATTCTTGGCATCAAATTTTCAAGAGTAGCTGCTGCCAGCTTCTGGAAGGCAAGTTGGCCATCACCTTCCAACAATGATTCTGCTAACTGACTTTCAAAGACTCGAGCAGCCTGCATTAGGACCTCCTCTTCATTAAAATAAGTATTTTACAAGCTATTTGCAGAGGAAAAAAAGGTTACAAAGATCATAGGAGAATAACATACACAATTCTAAATTCTATGAAAAATTCTTTTCTCAGCCTCTTTTTCTAAATTCTAAGCACGCAACCATACAAATAAGGTGGGAAAAAAGGCTATTAGTTCCAATTTCAAGCACCTACATTAATCCAACAGAATGAAATCTGGGTACAGTTATTAATTGTGGTTTTCAAGCCATTCACATTCACTCCCTATATAACGCTAAACTTCAGCTATTATTTGCACTAAACTGAAATCAATGATGAAAAATCACTTGATATTGTTCTGATATAGAAATTTATGACTAGTTTAGTTCATCTTTTGTCAAATCATGTCATGTATAGGGTTAGTTCCTCTTTGAAAAGGGATACGCTTCATTCTCTATTCTAGAATGCCAATGCTTTCAGCTACATCTCCAGAATATTTATTTGAAGACAAGCCTCTTCAATGCAATAATTAAGTCCACTATGTTATGTTTGTTGGAGCTATAATTTGCACCTTTCACTGCAACACAAAAAGGAACAGCATGCGCAGATAAACCTCTCTTCAAATTGGAAGGGGAAGCTCTTTGTAACAAGAGGATAAAACAAAATCCCTAAAACATTAGGAATAGGATCTCAAATTATTTAGAAATGTACAAATTTAATTCAAGGATTTTGAATATACATTGCAAAAACTAACTAAAGTAACCAGCTATCTTATAGTTCGTGAGAAAGGGCACAAGGCTTAACAAGACATTTGCTCAAGATGAGAAATTTGTTTTTTTAATTACTTAAAGCAAAAACCTATAACAGCTATTAAATGCTCTCTTTCCACCTAAAACCAGAGACCAAAGAGTGTGAATACACAACAAGGATTGAATTGGTTTAAACAAAGGATACACGCAAGATTAATCAAATCATATGAAAAATACTACATACAAAGCTGCAACAATCATACTTTAATGAAATTAGCAATAAAAATCCTACAATATTTAGGCAACGCAATTTGATTTACCTAAACAACACATACACAAGATCATAAAAAGCTTGAAGGGTGATTTTAGCAGCAAAATATGCATGCCGAATTCCATTTCTTTACTACTAAGTGCTAATGGGACTTATTTATAAGTGTTTACAAAGTTTTTCTAATAAATAATAGAAAAACTAGCTAAAACTTCTATGCTTTTAATAGTTTGCTTGCACAAAAAGGAAGCTCATTAAACACTTTTGTCCACAATAAAACTCCAAATCAGGTAATCTTCAAATAATTTTTTGCTAAGGATAACTATCAACTAAAAATTGACCTTCTAGAAGGTCATATCAAAATAGCCATTCTAAAAATAGATTTCTAAGAATATGATTATCTTCTAATGAAGTTATACGTTTTGATTATGATGGACCCTCTCTAAAGAAGCCTTAAAAATTGTACTAACCAACCTTGGTGACTTGAGTTGGATTCCTTCCTCATAAATTATGTAATTCAGTGTTTTGTACCTGAATCCTGTAAGTAATCTAAAAACTAGGACAATCCTTGGACAATGGTGAAACAACTTGAAGAATCTATTGTAAACGATCAACAATAGTCTGTGAAAGTTATACCCCATAGGAATCCAAAGATTGACTATGGCATATGATGGTGTACTTTTTGGTCTTCATTGATGTCTCCATCCTACTTTCTCACATCCAACCCCTCTTAGGCATGCCTAGGCACTTGGCGGCAATTTATCTTCTATTCCTTCATTGACATTCAATGCTAGAGAGAATGACCACAAATTAGGTCAAATTTACAAGTAACATTTTGACACTTGTCTAGACCTCCATAATCTTGGCCTAATTTATAAGTGGCATTTTGACAATTACAACTCTTTGGGCATACCTAAAGGTACTTGTGCACTTTTACATTCTTATTTTCAATTGACAACTTGACACTCTCCATTCTAGGGACAAGCTTCTACAACTTGGAACACTTTTGACATATTTTAACTTTGAGTTTTTGTCATTCAAGTCATGATGAGCACATCTAGAGTACTTTGAAGTTTGAACACTTACTTTTATGCTTTATAGGTGACATAGTCATTTAAGAGGCTAGGCACATGCCCAAGGTGTTAAATGACACTTTTGATCTATTTTCACTTTGAGTTCACTTAACTTGTTTTGAGTGCCCAAGAGAGATAGAGTGTTACTTTTTCATGTTTACTCAATGATATTTTGACATTTAAGTTGTTTGGTGCATGCCCAGTTACTTAAGCATCAAAATGTGCACATTTCATTCTAATTCTTTATCAGCATTTGCCTTGAAAGTGCAAAAGTGTTTTTTCTTCTAATTTGTTGTTAAATTTTGTCACTTAAGTGATATATTCCTTCATTGACATCGAGAAGTGCATACATTTTGTCTCAGAGTGATTTTTGATTTGCAAAATGACATTCGACCACTTATAGCTGCACCCAAGCTTCTTCTTGTCATTTTCGTGTGATTTTGGCTCTTTACAATGATTTCCTCTACCTTAAGCACTCTTTAGATGAACTAATAACCTATTATGAGCCTTTGATTCATATTGGTGTTAGAACTATTGTCAAAGGTGTACGGAGGATGTGGTCATTGATGTCAAAGCTTAATTATATTATTTGCCAAAACCAGATTGAAATTTTTAGGGCAGATCACACCATGTCAACGATGAAGTTATGATAGTTAAAAGATCTCATTTTATGCTAGCCAACCCTCCTCATGTTGGTGCCCTCATCGGGTTTCTAAAATACATAAATTATTATTACCTTATTGGGCTGACCCCCCTCATAGTGACACCCATTTTTATTGAAATTAAATTTAAATAAGTTTATTACTTATAGGGGCTGACCCCTTTTGGAGTGCCCAAGTTTTCTATGAAAGGGTTCATGGAAAAGGTATAAAATAATGAAGAATTGCCTCCTTTATCAAGTAATGCATCCCTCCAAGAAGTTGCCTCTTTTGGTGAAGGTATAAATAGAGTTTTTAGAATGTGGAGAAAGATATGGAAGATAAATTGATAAATCAAATATACACCAGCAGATTTGAAAGATTAGAAAATAATTGAAGATCATTCACAGGCAGATTTTTGAAGGATTATCAAGAAGAAAAATACTATCTATCAAGAGGTTGGTGCCTCATATTAAAAGAGATTGCTGTCTCATATTGAGTTGGTGCTCAAGTGTTGGGGATTGGTGTCTCCAGTAGGTTGTGCCTACAAAGTTTGTAAGAGGTTTTTATATAAGCAATATTTTGTTGTGGTTTTCTCTCGAAAGGGTTTCCATGTAAATATTGTGTTCCTATTGTGTTCTTATTTGTTGATATTTTGTATTTAAAATTACTATGGTTGTTAATTTGAAAAAGTAAAAGATAGTCTTATACTGATTCAACTCCCCTCTTAGTATAAGCTTGTGCTCATCAATTGGAAGCACCATCCTTAACTTTTCTGCCTCTACACTATACTATCTTTCTTTGTACTTGAGTTGATGCATTCTCCTTGTTTAGCATGCTTGAAAAACCTTCTCTCTTACACTCTATCTCTCTTTGTACTTGAGTTGAAGCATTCTCCTTGTTTAGCACACTTGAAAAACCTTCTCTCTTACGCTCTATGTAGGTGTTAGCTAAAAATTAACATCGACAACATTGACAACTATTGGCAAGGACTCAAAGCAACAAATGACAAGTTTTATAATTTGACTCATGAATAAGAAACAATTGACATATGACTTGAGCTTGACACAATTGGCCCTAGAATGGGGACTAGTGATTGGGTTCAAATTGAGAGGGTTCAAACGATTATTCTTTAATGTATGGTTTGATGCAATCCAATGGTCCCTCAATGTATTGTCCAAGTTAAATTTTCCAGCCAAGCCTTTCACCTTGAGAGTATATTCAAATTTACTTGGTTTATGCACAAGTTTAGATCTATTGGTGATTCAACTTCATCTTGTGGGAGGTATCTTTTTTAATGTTGTATTCTTCATAAGAGATCACCTTTGTGAGTATCTTTGTTCATTGGTGTTGTTAGCTTTCCATGATCTATTTGCTCTTCCAATATATTGCCATTTCTTTGGATAGGCTACTTCCTTTCAGCTATTCCTTATGTGACCCTTGTAGAATGGTGAAGTAAATAACCAGTGTTGTCAGGAGACGCGTCTCCTGCCCCCTAAGATGTGTCTTGGAGACTATTACGCATCCCCAATACCGGAGACATCCCCGAAAATGCCTCCAACAGCTCGGAAACTTGACGCGCCATCTCCCAAGTCTACCAACATCTCCTGACAAAAAATTTGGTGTCTCCCGTGAAACTTAAAAGCATAAAAAATTTATAACGTGAAAACATAAAGTTTTGTCACTCTTTAACAAAATGGCATTTGTATATTTAAACTTTAAAGTTAATGTCCATTGTTAAACTTTACTACTGGTCTTGTTTTGAAAGTTCAATGTCATGATATATTCTATAAATTATTAATTTATTAATTTTTTATTTTTTATTTATATTAAAAACAGATGACATCTCCAAGTACCCCCATCTCCTATTTTAAAAAAAAGTCGTACCAATACCGATACCAATCTCTTGGAAACCTTGTAAATAACGTTTTGTTTGTAAGCCAATGTTGTGATGTTAATCCTTGTTGGCACTAAGTAGCAATGTAACAAATTGAAATTTTGTTGTTGGCAATTGTGTTAACCAACAATTGCAAGTCTTGTCATTCAAATAGCAAGTCTCATGTATAATTGCTTTTAGTTTTGACAGCATATGTTTTTCAATTGATGTTTCAGATCAATCTCCTCTCCTTGATGATGAATCAGTGAGTGTGATCCAAAACACCAATTGTAAAACATACAAAACCAAAACTAAAAACAATCATACATATTCTTCATGGACTATGGAAGAGCTCATGCCTAGCAAGTCTTATGTTAGGGTGGAGATGTTGTATTTGAGGTCCTCCTTATATTGAGAAAATTATATCGAATACCAACAAACATTATGGTGTTGTTGCCTTTGTGAACATGGGTCAGTGAAATTGGTTCAAAATGTTTAGCACTCAAAGCTATAGGTCCTCCAAACCCGAAAGGCACACATAACTCTTGTCCTATTGTGCTCAATGTCCAATAGAGTTAGTAATAGGTGTCGACTGAAGCTAGTTATTTATGAATCTAAATCGACTTCACTGTATGCAATGGCAATAAATGATTATTGCCAAACTACCCATTGTGATATAATGGAGTATAACAATACATACTAGATATATCAATGAATTCTTTATTCAAAGGTAATGCTTGTACAATCCAATTGTAGATTAGGGAGGATTGTTATGTTTTGAAGTGTTGAGTGAATATCTCTCTTTTTCTGTATTCTGTGTGATTATAGACATTTTGCAGGCCTGTACCAGCCTGTCCAATTGTCCAATTAAGGTACATGTGTGTTTGGTACTTTTGTTTATCTAATGTATTGACAACTCTTTGGGGGTAAACTTGCATAAAAACACGTGTAACAGCAATTTGAATAAACATTGTTTATCATTGATAGACCTTATGACAATTGAATATCATTCTTGGTATGATTGTGTTGTCTTCATATTGACAAATCTTTTTTTTTAGAGGTGGACACTACAATATACCAAGTCAACCTACCTTAGAAGCATAATTAAAGTGTTACAAGATATAACACAACCATTGACAACCATTTTCGTAACACTTAACTACCCAAAAGTCGACAAGTAAATTATACATAGTTGAGCACGCACATATTAACAAAATGTGACCATTTAAATTATACAATCTACAATTGGTAATGGATCTAAAGATCTTCTCTAACATTTTAGGATGTGTAATACAATCTAGACTACCAATGGGTATATATAAAAGTGTAATGTGTTGATGTAATTGCAGCTTCGGGCTTCATACTTCCTTATTTATATGTGATTATTCAATGTAAAGAGGCGCTTCATGGAAATTTTGTAATTATCTCCTTGGCCGACCTTCATTGTAATTTATTATTATTAATTGCATTTATTTCTTCTTGGTGGCCGACCTAGTCTATTGAAAGGGTGCGACCTATCTAGCAATGTATTTATATGAGGTCATTTCCACTCATTTGGGCATCAAGCAAGTTCAATCTCCTTCTCAAGTGTGAATTATATCAAGTGCAGATTGAAGGGCAGACTATTAGTTTGTATTACATCATTGCTGGTGCTGATTATTGCCCTTGTGTGTGGCTTCATTGTAAAGAGACTTGTTGCCATTGCTCATATATATAAGAGATATATTTGTTGCTGGGTTTTTCTCCCTCAAGAGGAAGGTTTTCCCAGGGTATCTGCTGTGTTATTGTGTCTGATTTTAAATTAATTTTCTGTGCATTAAATCTGATCATAAAAACTAACATAATGTCCCCATTTTTTATCATGTTAGCGATGAATGTAGCTTTGGCTTTCTCGGTGATAGTCAATTGTGTCAGAGGGGTTATCTGATGTTCTGAGGAGCTCCGGAGTATTTTGGCACCTTCAAATGTGGCCTTTGACAGGGTTTTTGTATTTTTCGCAATTTCAACTGGTGATGCGGGAAATATTTAATAATTAAATAATTAATTAAGTTGTCCAAAAAGTATAAAGTAAAAAACTTAAATTGTAAAAGTGACTAATAGCCGAAAAAGTTAAATATTTTAATAAAGTTACTTTTAGGGCTTTCGAATATAAAGGGAATTGAAGCTGATTTTGGGGTTTATGTTGGGTTTATTTTATCTAATTGGATTTTGGAGAACTTCTTGAGGAGTTGGAACCCTAAGAACAAACCAGTTTCAGTAGTGAAACTATCTACCCTAGCTAGATGCAGGCAGAAGCCCTCAAGTTTTGCAGTTGCACATCAACGATTGTGGTGGAATTTTGTGAAATCTTTTGGGAAGACAAGTTTCAATAATTGATCTAGATTCCATCTTAATGTATTTTGTGTATGATTGAGCAAGTTGAATTTGCGAATGTTTATGATTGGCATGAACAAAGACAAAGAGGGTCGAGCATTTTTATTTGTGCTAAATTATGAGATTTGGCAAGATGCCCTAGGCATGGATTTTCTCCATATTATCGGTGTTGTTTTTGGACAGTGGTGTGAGGGGCCTTTTATTTCATATCAGTGATTGATTTTAATGCAGAAAATGATTTAAAGGGAGATTAAATTGGTCATTGGGAGTATAGATATCTATTTAATGTTGGTTTATGAGGCACGTTAACTATTGTAGACTTCCTTATCATAGCCACACTACACATGATGTAGTTGCCCAAATCTTAGATATTAAAGGGGCCATATTAATATATTAGCTTCTGCTTATTATTGCTAGAAATTTCGTGGCATTCCAAACCTTTCAGGACTCTTCCATGAAGGGATCAAATCTTGTTTGAAAGAGTAGGTGACGTGGTTAAAGTCAAAGGGTATCGCTGCAGTCTCATTTACCTCATTTCTCACTGTCACTTCTCTTTACTCTATCTGCAACCACCTATTTCATGGGCTCACGTAATATGCAATGAAGTCGTGAAACTCCTATGACTGGCATAACTCTTGTAGGGGTGAGTCATGCCAAACCTTATTCAGCTTTGTAAGCTAAACTCTAAGTTAAGATCGAAGCAGATTATATGGGAAATGTGTACTTTTCAAGGAGATTGATTTGGAGAAGAGGAGGCGTATGAATATTTTATTCATAGGGTTATAAATTGAATGTAACTTTATTTGATGTGGGCCACACATATTAATAGGAACTGCAGCAGTCATTGAGGGTGCCATTTACACTATAGCCTTATGTCACATAGAGAAGAAGAAGTGCCAATCATTCTAAGGTCAGCTTCATTGCTTAATATTTATTTTGTGTAAGATATTTCCAGCCAGACCATCTATAATGCAAAAAACTCACTCTGGAAACTAGTTTCAGAATTTTATATTGTGGCAATTATATGAACTATACTCAAATTGAAGGAAATTAAATGCATTAATTTGTATCCATAAATTGAACACATACTATGTAATGAAGATTATGAGAAACTATTCTATGCTTGAATAGTAGCAAACAAACAACCTTGAAAAACCAATTGCATATAAATTCAGAACAGTATGTGGACAAGTGTCTGACAATATGCCCGTGCACTTGGAATTGTGAAAAAATTAAAAAAATTGCATGGTAATTTACCCTAGGATATTTCAAAAAGTGACATTGGTTGAGATGCTCTCAATCCACTCTTCAAGGAATGTCAATTGATTGGTACATTGATATCTTAGCCCTTGATAAAGCCACTTGGGAAAAGCTTAAAAAGGAGTTCAAGAAATAATTCAAACTCCTATGAAATGACAATGAGATTGTTGTGGAGATCTAAAATACCCAAGAAAGTAAACACAAGCATGTACAAGCCTACAATAGGAGGCTTAAAGAACTATTGATCAAACTCAAGAAGGAACTAGTTGGTCTAAATAAATGATGGTTCATTGAAGGGTTGTGTAATAACCCCTATAGGGTGCTAGCTCAAATCCGAACAAATATTTTGTGATCACTCAAATTCCAATTCTTTCTAATAACTCTAGTTAGTGTACAATGCCTATTACTATGTTTTGATAATATGGTTTATCCGACTGTATTAGTTGTTTGTGAACTTTAAGTAGTTATAAGAGTTAGTTGATGGTTGTGTTCCTTTGGCAATCGTTGGATTCTTTGAATAGATTTTGTATAGTCTAGGAAAGTAGTATGATGTAGCCGGATCGAGTCTAATCCTTTGTTGACCATCACTGGTCTACTTTGGTAATAACTTCATATGTGAATAAAGATATAATTTTACTCCTCTATTTTATATGCATTATTAATTATGTTTAGTATTTTAAGTATTCATTTTATCAGATAGGAGTGTAAACATTTGCATTGTTGCCCTTCAAGGAATTGGGTTAAAATGACAAAATAATGGGACAATCGATTGAAGAACTTGTTGAGTCTATCCAAGAAAGAGAGGATAACTTACCCAAGATTTGGTAAAACACTAGGATACATTGGTCAAATACCATGTGCAAGAAAAATTTGAGCAAAGGGAAATCCCACAAGAGGTCATCTACAGTAGATCATGGGAGGAGCATTTGGTTCATCTTTACACAGTGTTGGGCATTTTGAGCAGAGAGTCCTTGTATGCAAAGGAATCGAAATGTGATCTGGAAATGACAGAGTTGTTGTATTTGGGTAACATCATCAGTGCAAAGGGCATACGCATGGATCCTAAAAAGATCCATTGCATCATTGAGTGGCCTACACCAGTGAACCTTACACAATGAGAGGAATTTTGGGATTGTGTGGGTTCTACATGAGATTTGTCAATGGGTATTCTAGGCATGCAGCACCCTTGACGGTTTGGATGCGAAAAGGGGCTTTTGTATGGACTCTTGAGGTACAAGAGTGTTTTGAGAAATTCAAGGAGTTAATGACTTCCTATCCAGTGTTAGCTTACCTGATTTCAGTAAACCATTTGAGTTACATTGTGATGCTTCGAGAGAGGGTGTTGGGGCAGTGCTTATGCAGGAGAAGCACCCAATTGCATATGAGAGCAGGAAGCTCAAGGGGCCAGAGAGGAGCTTCAACATTTATGATAAGGAAATGTTGGCCATAATGCATGCTTTGGCCAAATTCAAGGAATACTTAGTGGGCAGCAAATTTTATGTCAAAACAGACCATAATAGCTTGAAACATTTCCTGGGGCAGCGAGACCTGAATGATAGGCAACAGAAGTGGGTAAGTAAGCTACAGTCCGATGATTTTGATATCACATATTTCAAGGGGGCATAAAATGTTGTAGCAGATGCTTTGTCACGTAGACCCCACTTGAGCGTGATGACAAGTATTGCTGAAGATTGGAGATACTTGATCCTTGCAGAGTATGCAAAGGATACATGGGCATCAGGATTCATTGATGCAACCATATAGGACAACGGTTATACCCTTGTGAATGATCTTATCATTTACAAAGGGCACATTTATTTGGTTCCAAGATCAGATGTGAGGTGGATGGTATTGAGGGCTCATCATGATTCACCTATGGTAGGTCATCCTGGTTTCTACAAGACTTACTGGCAGATTAGAAAGCGCTTTTCTTGGAAACGGCTCAAAGCTAAGGTGCTACAGTATGTTAGAGAGTGTCCTACCTGCCAGCAAAACAAGCAGGAACACTCTTACCCAGCTAGTTTGTTACGGCCACTTCGGATTCATGATAGGAAGTGGGAGTGTTTGTCCATAGATTTCATCACAAGACTATCGAGAACTCAGGGCAGAGACTATATATATGTTGTTGTTGATTGGCTTATGAAGTTTGCTCACTTCTTTCCAATCGCAGCTACATACACTGCTACACAGGTGGTAGATTTGTTCTTCCGTGAGGTATTCAGATTGCACGGCTTACCTCGAAGCATAGTCAGTGACAGAGATAGCAGGTTCATGAGTCACTTTTGGCAGGAGTTGTTCAGATTGTGCGGGACAAAGCTCACTCCAAGTACTAGCTACCACCCACAGACAGATGGGCAGATAGAGATAGTAAACAAATAGGTGGAGGGATACCTGAGGAACTATATAGCAGGGCAACAAAAGGCATGGGTCAAGTGGATTTACCTATGCGAGTATTGCTACAATTCCACTTACCACATGTCTATACAAATGTCACCTTTCATGGCGTTATATGGGTATGAGGCACCCAATTTCATGGATCTGTTGTTGAGTGACAGTAGAGTGCCTAGTGCTGGAGACTTGTTGCAAGAGAGTCAGGACATTGTAAAGGCTCTTAAGGAGAATATCGCTAAGGCACAAAATTAGCAGAAGCAATATGCAGATCAAAAGAGGATTGAGCGGTCATTTGAGGTTGGAGATATGGTGTACTTGATGTTGCAGCCTTATCGCCAATCCACTCTTAAAAAGAATGGTGCCGAGAAACTCAAGCCATGGTATTATGGACCCTTCAAGGTGATCAGGAAAGTAGGAGAGGTGGCCTATGAGTTGAACTTGCCGGCAGAGAGCAAAGTGCATAACGTATTTCATGTGTCATGCCTCAAGAAGGCATTAGGACATCATGTGGTTCCTTCTACAGCGTTACCTATGATGAGCCTTGCTAGCTCACTGCTCAAACCCTTGTCTTTTTTTTAAGTCTATTTGTGTTTTTTAGTTTTTTAGAGAAATTTTGTAGACAGAAGAGAAGGGGTGCATCATATAAAAGCTCACAGAATGAAAACTTGAGCTAATTTAATCAAACTGAAATTGTAGAAGGTGTTTATTATCATCAACAATGGATTTAAAACATACAAACATACCCGAAAGCCTCCAGATTTTTTAAATAAGAAATCCGATCAGCAAAGTGAAGAATTGACGAAAACTGGAGTAGAGAGTTACAAATTGCAAAGTTTATTCTGGAACTGAAGCCAGAGAGAAGTATAGGTAGGGCACCCAAGTTCATGAAGAGAGATCCTTAGAAAGAAGACGTTTCTCCAAAAAGCCAAAAAAACCTTCCTTGCAACTGCCACGCCCTTTCAAACAAAAAGCACCAAAAACCATCTCTGAAGGTGCGCCCAAACAGCCATGAAGTCTACCATGGTGAAGGAAGAACAGCAACCAATAAACCCTCTGTTTTTGATGAAGAACACTACAAAAAATCTGTTGAAGCACTGCAGAACTTTTGAAATGAAGCTCTCTCAATCTGCACTAATTCAGTTGATCTCTCACAACTTCACAAGTGCTCACACTGAAAAGATTTCGTTCTCCAATGGTGGATTTGTTGCAAACCTGATCACAGGCTGAAAGCAAGGAAAAAACCTCCAAGGCAAAGTTGAAATATTCAAAAAGATGAGTTTCTCATTGCCCAAATCCCTTATAAAGCAAAGGAGGTGAAAACCTAAAAAGGCCATACATTTTAGGGCTTTAGCTCATTTAAATTTATGGAAATAAACTTAAGTCACTTTCCATAGTCTTCTCTTTGATTTTTGGCGCCTCCTTTAAGTGATTAAAAGATATAAGATTAAAATATTCACTTTAGACTTAATTTAGGTGAAATAAGAATTATAAAGTCAATTTAACTTTATAAAAAGACTTTAAGTAAAAAATTAACTTAAATCACTTAAGTAAGCCTATCTCCCTCAATTCTCAACAAAATTCAGTGCCGTCAGAAGCAAAGAAACTCCTGTACTGCCAAGGCCTGCAATGAGCCTATCCACGATCTCAGAAAATGAAATCGACTGAACCCTCCAGAAGGTACCACTGACCCTCTAACCAATCTAGTTAGCCCACAAGGGTCCAAGAAAAGGGCTAACACACTGCATCAGGTGACTGACTAGAGTGGGGACATCACAGTCCGCCCTCCCCAAATTTGCTTGTCCGCAAGCAAACTCAAAGCTGGATGCTGTAAAACACTATCACCCTCCCAAGTCGCATCCTCTGCTGGTAGATCCTTCCACTTCACCAAGTATTCCCTGATAACCCTTCTTCGAAGATGACGCTCTCTAGAATCCAGAATGGCCTCAGGAACCAATATCAACTTCCCCTCATCATCCAGGGGTGGTAAATCAACAGAAGGAATCACATGTGGTCCCAATGCCTTTTTGAGGCGTGAAACATGGAACACATTGTGAACCTTGCTGTCCATCGGAAGATCTAACTCATAAGCCACTTCACCGACCCGTCTAACAACTCTGAATGGTCCATAATATCACGGCTTAAGTTTCTCTGCGCCCTTCTTACGAAGGGTGGATTGCCTATAAGGCTGGAGCATCAAATACACCAAATCATCGATCTCGAAAGATCGCTCCACTCGCCTCTGATCAGCATATTGCTTTTGCTGATTCTAAGCTTTCTGTATATTCTCTCTGAGTGCTCTCATAATATCCTGGTTCTCCTACAATAGATCACCAGCACTAGGTACTCTACTATCACTTAGTAACAAGTCTAGAAAGCTCGGAGCATCATATCCATATAAGGCTTGGTAAGGGGTCATCTGAATGCTCATGTGATGAGTGGTATTGTAGCAATACTCACAAAGGTATAACCATCTCACCCATGCCTTCTGCTGCCCTGAACTGTAATTCTGTAAGTATCCCTCCACCCATTTGTTGACTATCTCAGTCTGCCCATCTGTCTGGGGGTGGTAGCTGGTACTCGGAGTGAGTTTTGTCCCACAAAGCTTGAATAACTCCTGCCAGAAGTTACTCATAAACCTGCTATCCCTATAACTGACTATACTCCGAGGCAAACCATGCAGCCTGAATACCTCATGAAAGAACAAATCTGCCACCTGAGTAGCTGTGTGCGTAGTAGTGATTGAGAAGAAATGAGCATACTTCGTCAATCGATCTACCACCACAAAAATGATGTCTTTCCCTTGAGCCTTCATCAAGCCCGTAATGAAGTCCATAGACAAGCATTCCCACTTCCTCTCAGGGATAGGAAGCGGCTGGAGTAATCCTCCAGGGTATGTGTGTTCTTGCTTATTCTGCTGACAAACAAGGCATTCCCTGACATACTGGAGAACAAAGGATTTGAGACTCTTCCAAGAGAATCTTTCCCGTACCTGCCTATAGGTCTTAAAGTACCCGGGATGTCCTGCCATAGGTGCATCATGAAATGATCTCAAAACTTGGTTCCTCATCTCTGAATCTGGAACTAGAAATATCCTCCCTTTGTAAATGATAAGATCATCTACAAGTGAGTATCTGGCATCCTGTACTGTTCCATCCACTATGCCAGAAGCCCACGAGTTCTTAGCATACTTAACTACAATCATATGTCTTCAGTCCTCTGAAATCTGTGTAATGGAGCTCAAGTGAGGACAACGAGATAATGCATTAGCAACTACATTCTGAGTACCCTTGACAAAGGAGATGTCAAAATCATAGGACTGAAGTTTGTTGACCCATTTCTGTTGTCTTTCATTTAAATCCCACTGTCCAAGGAAGTGTTTCAGACTATTATGATCGGTTTTAATACAAAATTTACTACCAATCAAGTATTGCCTGAACTTTGCCATGGCATGCATGATAGCCAACATCTCCTTGTCATAGATGTTAAAGCTCCTCTCAAGACCTCTCAGCTTCCTACTCTCGAAAGCTATAGGATGACGATCCTGCATAATGACTGCACCAATTCCCTCACCACTAGCATCACAATGTAACTCAAAGGGTTTGGTGAAATCCAGCAAAGCCAACACTGGACATGAAGTCATGAGAAGTTTGAACTTCTCAAAGCACGCTTGTGCTAATGGTGTCCACACAAATGCACCCTTCTTAGTCAAATCAGTTAGTGGCGCAGCATGCCACGAGAATCCACTAACGAACCGATGATAAAAGGCATATAATCCTACAAATCCCCTGAGCTGTGTCAATGTCTCAGGTGTAGGCCAATCCATGATAGCTCGAACCTTCTCTGGATCCATGCTAACTCCCTCACTGCTGATAATGTGACCCAAATACAAAAGCTCAGCCATGCCCAACGCACACTTGGACTCCTTGGCGTACAAGGACTCCCTGTCAAGTTGCTCAAAACCTCATCCAAGTCAACCATGTGTTCTTCCCAAGATCTGTTGTAGACTAGGATGTCATCGAAGAACAGCAACACATGTTTCCTCAGTTGAGGATGGAAAACCCTATTCATAGTGGACTGAAATGTGGCTGGAGCATTAGTTAAACCGAAAGGCATAACCAATAAATCAAAGTGTCCATAATGACATTTGAATGCGGTTTTCTCTATGTCCTCCTCTCGGACTCTGATCTGATGATAACCTGTCCTCAAATCAATCTTTGAGAAGTAGCAAGCTCCATGAAGCTCATCTATCAACTCATCAATCCGCAGTATGGGATATCTGTTCTTTATAGTTCTCCGGTTAAGCATTCTATAATCAATACACATTCTGAGTGTACCATCCTTTTTCTTCACCAAAACAACTGATGAAGCAAAGGGTGACTTACTCGGCCTAATGTGCCCCATAGCCAAAAGTTCTTTGATGGTCTTCTCAATTTCATCTTTCAAGCGTTTGGGGTGTCGATAAGGAGTGATCATGATAGGTTTCGTGCCCTCATCCAGCTCTATGATATGCTCAATACCTCTATCAGGAGGTCTACCTGGTGGGATTGCAATGAAAACCTTGGTATGTTTGGTTCTGAGTTCCTGTACATCTGGATGGTAAGAAGAAACTTGCTGATCCAAATGTGAAGGCATTAACTTGCATTCAGCTACCCAATCTACCATGTCATGACGAACCAAACGTTCCATTCTTTTGAGTGAAATTTCTTTCACATTGCTGTCCTTGATGGCTTTTAGAACATGTTTTGTGCCATCAACTTTGAATTTCATCTCCATGTCATTCAAATTTAAGTGTGAACTCTCCTATAGCATGAAGCCACTTCATGCCGAGAACCATATCAGTTCCTCCCATGTTCACAACATAAAAATCTGCCTTAAACTCATAGTTATTGAGTTTCAAAGGCAAGTCTGGAATCATCCTCTTGCAAGTGAGAGTGTATCCATCAACAACCTTGACTCGAATGCCTTCAAACTGCTGAGTTTGAATTCCTCTTTTCTCCACTAAACGTGAGTCAATAAAATTGTGAGTATGTAATGTCCCCATTTTTGCGAGCATCAGAGTTCGGTGGATTTAGCCTATTCTTAGCCCTCGTAGGCTAGTAGGATGGATAGAGGGTTTTGATGGAGCTTGGCTTGGCTTCAGTTGTCAGATTGTTATCAGTTGGCTTTCGTTCGGGCTCGTTCGGACAGAGTTTACCTGAGTTGCTATTTTTAGCAGTATTTAGCACTCAGCGTGGGACCCCTGCTATTTTTAGCAGTATGGATTGTTAGCGTTCAGAATCACTTCAGTGTTCATCAGCTTCAGACGGTTTGTGCATCGGGTATATATCGAGAGAGATATTAATATTTAATTGATTTAATTAAATATTAATTGTGGAGCATTATAATATAAAGATATAATATTTTATTATAACTTAAGTGATTTCAGTGAAGGGGTCGCCCATCATCAGAAAGGGGCCACTTTTAATTATATTTTATAATTAAAAGTGCTTTCGAAAACTATTGAAAAATTAAAAAAAAAAAGTTCGAATTTATTTAAATGAAACCTAATTGAGAAAATTCGAACTCTTGAGGAGATATAAGGGTTTCATTGGGATTTGAGCTCATTATGTTTTATGAAATCAATTTTTTATCAAGTCTTCTTCAGAGAACGAAGCCGAGGGTTTAAGTTGTCTACAGGCATTGGAGAACGAGCCATCTTCAGTGTTGCAGTTCAGAGGCTGTGAAATATCAGCTGATCTATTGCATTCAGAGGGATATCTTCATTCAGAAGTTATCACAGAACATTCACAAAGTTTCTTTCAGCTTGCTGCAATAATCAAGTTTTCATCGAAATATCGTTGCCTTTTAGTTGCATGTTATTGGATCTTATTTGTAATCATTTTAGAAGATTAATAAATAGTCTGGCATCAACATTTTCAATAGATTCTATCATTTCTGGTGTTGCATTATTTTATATAAATTTATTCAGCATTTTCTTTCAAAAAACGAGAAAAAACAATCAAAGCAATCAGTTTTCAGAATCAGAGGAAACAAGGGTTTCTACAGAGTTGCACCTGTATCTAAAAGAGATATGACTCTTTGACCAGCCAAGACCCCACGGAGTCTAAAAGATCCCTCTCTCTGCATGCTGGATTAATGAGCCTCCTTTAACTCAGTTTCTACTACAATTTCAGCCTCATCTTCTAATTCTTCTCCATCTGTATCATAAATTGGAGCTTGCTGATCAGAAAAATCAGTCACTTCTTCTCCCTCATAAAACCACTCCATGTTCCTCTTTTGCCCTTTAGGTTTGAGAGGGCAATCATGATTTTGGTCATAAGGGCCCTTGCAGTAAAAACAAAGTCTCCTACGAAGATCATTCATGGTTTTTCGATCCAAAGGTGTTGTATATTTCTTCTTATGATCAGCATTAT
The DNA here is from genome assembly GCA_007258455.2 of Sequoia sempervirens. Classification (NCBI taxonomy): domain Eukaryota; kingdom Viridiplantae; phylum Streptophyta; class Pinopsida; order Cupressales; family Cupressaceae; genus Sequoia; species Sequoia sempervirens. Next base: position 124,001 of record VDFB02035598.1, on the reverse strand, counting down.
CAGCGCTTTTCGGATCAGATTTATGTTCATTGTAAGAAGTAGAAGGTTTGGTGCCAAATTGCTTTCGAGGAGTAGTGAGCTCCATGCTGCGAGCTTTCCTCATGGTTTCCTGTAATGTAGGGGAATCAAATGCCTTGATCCATCCTTTCATAGGCTCGAAAAGTCCCTCAATGAAGAGTATGATCAACCTCCTCTCAGAAATGTCTGTAACCATGACTGACAATCTCTGAAACTCCCCAATATATGACTCCAAACTACCTAGCTGTTTCAGCTGTGCTAGGTCTCTGAAAAATAGCTCGGGATCACGTTTGTCAAACCTCTCTACCAGTCTATCTGTGAACTCCCGGTATGAAGTAATCTGATCATGGTGAAGAGTAGCCATGCCATGAATCCACCAACCATGAGCTACGCCATCAAGGTGAAGTGTTGCAAATCGAATAGCATCTTCCTTGGGCATGGGTCGTAGAGTCAAGAATGTATCTAACTTGCTGATCCAAGCACGTGCTGTAACTCTACCACTGCCATCATAGTTCGCCAAGGTGAGTTTATTGGTAGCCTGTCTAAGATCATTGTGCTTGTACCAAGGCCTCCTATCATTCCTGTTTCTGTTATGTTCTCTCCTCTAGCTCATGAATCTATCAAAGTTAAGGTGCTCCTTAACTCTAGGTGGCAATGCATCCCATTCATCATGCATAACCATGATGTTATCTGCAATGTTAACCTCACCACCTTGTTCAACCTCTTCCTCACCCTCTGCATCATTTCTGGTGAAGGTAGGACATGTTGCTCTCTCAAAAGTGCGAGCTGGAACAATAGGTCTATGGGGTGCGCCATGGATATTGCCCTCTTGATCATGCCCTGGATGCTGGCCTCTCTGAAGTGTTAAGTTCTCTACATTTGTGCTGAGTTGCTAGAGAATATTTGCTACCTGTTCTTGACCTGCAACCATACCTCTTGGCACATCTCTAGCTTCTATATCCTCTTTGTTCATATGAGAACTTTCTCCTTCCCTGTTAGCCATATTATCCAAGTCTATTTCCTCCTCCTGTTCGTCAAATGGAAATGGTGGAAAAGGATTATGATCACCTCTTTGATTTCTAGGGCCTCCACGAGAGTAGAACTTGTCAAAACCCTCCTGGTATGACTTCATAAATTTTTTCAAACCCCACAAGCTAGCAGAATCAGAGCTCTAATACCACTATGATGAGCCTTGCTAGCTCACTGCTCAAACCCCTGTCTTTTTTTAAGTCTATTTGTGTTTTTTAGTTTTTTTAGAGAAATTTTGTAGACAGAAGAGAAGGGGCGTATCATATAAAAGCTCACAGAATCAAAAACTTGAGCAAATTTAATCAAACTGAAATTGTAGAAGGTGTTTATTATCATCAACAATGGATTTAAAACATACAAACATACTCGAAAGCCTCCAGATTTTTTATATAAAAATTCTTATCAAAATAGTGAAGAACTGACAAAAATTGGAGTAGAACGTTATAGATTGCAAAGTTTAATCTGAAACTGAAACCACGGAGAAGTACAGATAGGGCGCCCAAGTTCATGAAGAGAGATCCTCAGAAAGAAGACGTTTCTCCAAAAAGCCAAAAAAAACCTTCTTTGCAAGTGCCACGCCCTTTCAAACAAAAAGAACCAGAAACCACCTCTGAAGGTGTGCGCAAACAGCCATGAAGCCTGCCATGGTGAAGGAAGAACAGCAACCAATAAACCCTCTGTTTTTGATGAAGAACACTACAAAAATCTGTTGAAGCACTGCAGAACTTCTGAAATGAAGCTCTCTCAATCTGCACTCCCTTATAAAGCAAAGGAGGTAAAAACCTAAGAAAGCCATACATTTTAGGGCTTTAGCTCTTGTTTAAATTAGCACCCTCTTGAGATGTATTTGAAGCGGTGATATAGAATAAATGCTAATTAGGAGGAAGCTCCCTCTTGATATTCAGAAAGTAAACTAAAACTAAAGTTGCCTATCACTTTGGTGAACCCAGAGCACAAAGGTTTATAAAACACAGCGCCGGTGAGATTTTTTACGATTCGACGCTCCTTCATTAACAAGCTGAATGTTCTTCTCAAAGTAATAATGTGATAGAAAAGCTAGAATGGGCAGGTAGATTTTCTAACAAAATACTTCGATAAACTCTTTCTCAACGAACATCTACACACTTCAATGTAAGTTGAAATCAAGATCATAAAAGTAAAACACCAATAACGGAAATCAGAGATTTTATATCAAGGCAAAGGAGGCTCATGATTTTATTACTCAAACTTCTAGAACAAAATCTACTACTAACATGCCTAGAACAAGAAATTGCAGCTAAAGAAGCTTGCAATCTTGTTCTTACACAACACGAACAACAATTACAATAACTTCTTGTTGGCTAAAGGGCTCAACAATTTGCTTATCACAGCCTGATTGTTGGCCCGAATAACTTAACATAATCTGGGCGCCGATTTGCTAACACAATAACGGTTCCAACCTGAAATTGATAAGCTGAATAACCACTTGCGGCTAAAAGAGACTCGGCGGTTGTTGCTTCATAATAACGGTAAAGAAACTAAATGAGCAAAGGCTCTTATTTATGAACTAAGCGGAGGAGTAGGGAACCTAAAATCTCCTTGCTTTCACAATCCTAGGGCTTGCTGTAAAGCAAGCTTTATTACCTAAATCTAAGAAAGATAGCATCGAGCCTAAGCCAGAAAAGCGGAAGCAGCCAACTATTACATCTTATCTTCTTTCTCTTCTCAAAGAATGGATAAGGATCATTCCAAGAATAGAAAGAAAGCGGGAAAGAAAGCTTCTAGAAGAAAGCTGCTTTAAAGCTCGATCACATCCGCTAGGAAGTTTGAGACTGTGTCCCGGTTCGGTGCATCTATGCCAACTAAGGCAATATTCTGATTCTCCAAGATCTCTTTGCCTTTTGTCATCAAACCTAGAGGATCTTTCACTTCTTTGGCTGTTTTATGAGTTATATTCTTGCAAAACATCGCTGCCCAAAAAGATGACTCACTAATTGATAACTTGGCGGCTCTGCAACTTTATGCTTCTGACACCTCTCTTGATTTCCATTAGAAGATTATTGCAACACTCTTTTCCGATACCTTTCCTCTTTCTCATATCACACCTTCTTTTGTTCTTCAGCTGAGATGATGAAGTTCTGACATAGTGCTGATTTGCTCTTAAACTCGAGGGGAGTGTATTCCATATTGAAAACCTTGAAGAATGACTGTAAACTCGCCTATGTTCAGACAAGTCTTGAGCAACTTTCTATTTTTAGAATGCTGGTTTTTGGCCTCAAACGGACACTTTTTTGGGAAATTTTTCTGAGATATGGGTTTTGCTCAGAATCTCATTGCAAGACAACCCAGATCGTCCGTTTTTGAAAATCTTGAATTTTGACTTAAAAAGCAGCAAACCCTAATTTCTTCAATTTTCCTCGAAAAAAGCTGGCATTTGGGTTTTGTTCAGAATACAATTAGAAATGGACCCAGTTGATCAGATTTGAAAAACACTGATGGCTGATCGAAAAAGCAGCCAACTCTAGACTTTGAAATTTTCTTGAAAAAGCTGTGATATGGGTTTTCTTCAGAAGACTGTTTAGAGAGGACCCAGATGATTAGAAATTGGAAACCCTGAAGATTTCACTGACATGCAATTAAAAAGCAGCTGCTGCAACTTGATGAAAGTTTCTTGAAAGTCTTAGAAGAGGCAGATGAGCAGACCAGGAAAGTGAAATCTTTGATCTTCTCCTTCAAAGTTTGATCTTGGTGAAAAACTTGAAAAAGCAAGGTTTATGTTGCTGGGCTAGAAAAATATGATGAAAACAGCAAAGCTATAATTTCTTGGATGTGAAAATTTCTTCAAATACTTGCTCCAACTTTCTCCCTTGAAGGCTACCTGCAAAAATAATGAAAATAACATAAAAGAAAGATGTTAAATAGACTTAGGGTTTTGTCTTTGCTTTGCTCTCTTTTGCTTTAATCTTCAAAACCCTAAACTCCTCTTGTGCATTGAATTTGGACTCAACTTGAAATTTTGACATTTCGAAAATTTGGCTAAGGCAAGACTTCTTGGGTGTTGATCTCCTCTTGGGGCGCTTTTCTTCTCCATACTTAGCCATTTTCTTTACTATTTTCAATTTTTTGTTTGAGTTTCATCCTCTGTTCAATCTCGATTTTCAGGAACTCGGTGAATGCTGTGATCCGGCAGAATGATCCGTTACGGAGCTTGATTGTTTCTGAGGAGATCATCTGGAGACAACTTTGTCTAAAGACTTCATCTTAACCTCCAAAAGTTTGGGCGCCCTTCTTCACTAGGGGCGCCCAAGTTTACCAGACTTAACCATTTTCCTTAAGTTTTCAACTTTTCTTCAATTTTGACCCCTGGTTTGACCTTGATCTCTGGCTTCCAGATTGATCCGATGAACGAGCTGGATGATTCATCGCGTAGCCTGACTAATTCTGAGAAGATTGTTCTGGAGGCACCTCTGGTGAAAAACTTCGTTTTGACCTTCGAATTCATGGGAGCCCATTTCCTCCAGGGGCTCCGAACTTTCACAGTGTTTGCCATTTTTCATGATTTTCAATTTCTTCATTTCCTTTGATCTTCTAGTGAAATCTTGATTCCAGGAGCTACGTGAATCCAATTGACTTGCTGACAGGTTCATTGGATAGCTTGTCTAAAACTGACGAAGTGATCTTAGATGCTTCATTCACGAATTCCATCATCTCATTGCTCAAAACCTTGGGCGCCCTTTCTCTCCAGGGGCGCCCATTTTCTCAAGAGTTAGAATTTTTTCACTTTCTTCATCCTGTCTCTTCTATAGATGACCTCACCTGCCCTGGTGTTCTGGAGCTCAGATTGATTGATGGATGGGCTTGTCGCGAAGCTGAGAAGATTTTGGAGGGGGTTCTCTAGGAGTTACTTCGCCAAAAAGTTGAATCTAAGGCACCAAAAGCATGGGCGCCCCTGGGAAGCTGGGGCGCCCAACTTCACCAGAGTTCGAAAATTTTCATTTGATTTTCAACTTCAACCTTTAATCTTTATCTTATACTATCAACTTTGACCTGGATTTTCTGGAGATTGACCTGTCCGATGCCCTGACAAAGATATTCGTTGCGAAGCTGATTGAAATCTGAAGAGATTGAGCACTTTAGCATATCTTAACTGCTGGATTTTCCCACTAAAAATTTGGCCCACAATTTTGAAACGAATCTGAGACTTAAAGAAACTTTTGGTTTATTTTCATAATTTCATTTAATTCTACTTATGAAACTACCATTTGTCCTCAAATCTTGGACGTGGATGATCCATTGAAGCTGTCTTTGTCGGATTATTTGCCGAGTACGGAGTGGCCCAGCAGTAACTTGGTGAGCCCCAAACCCTAATTTCATACTTTAAGTGCCTAAGAAGATGAAGCCTTTCTTCAACAGGCATGGCCGAACTAGAAAGAGTACTGTGAACCCTGTTTACACAATACTGTTCTTAGCATGTTCACCAACTTCGCCTTACAGATACTTTGAGCAGTGAACTTGATGCTATGCAACGGCTGACCTCGAGAGTTCGGATATGTAGAAAGATTAGACCCCTTAAGTAAAATGACTATTTTGAGATTCCGTGAACCATTTGATAGATATTTAGGCCAATCAAAATGATTTGGACCTGTGGGACTTAACTTTCTATTTTAGAAAGTTGCCGTCTCATTCGAAAAAACCGAAGAGCGAGCGTTATGGCCCAGAAAAATTCTAAAAATAGCAGTTTTCCTAAATTTTAGGGATGAAAAACTGAGATCTGGGTTTTGTAGGTTAAGCTGTTCTTAGCAGACCCGGATCGTCAGAAATTGAAAATTTTGTGTTTTAACCCCTCATGCAAGACATGCACACCCAAATTTTGACCTTTTTGACTGATTTGACAAGACTTTTACTCATTTCTTCAAGATGTCTAAGTGTAACAAAAATTTTAATTTTGGGGTACAACAAGCTCATTTAAATTTATGGAAATAAACTTAAGTCACTTTCCATAGTCTTCTCTTTGATTTTTGGCGCCTCCTTTAAGTGATTAAAGGATATAAGATTAAAATATTCACTTTAGACTTAATTTAAGTGAAATAAGAATTATAAAGTCAATTTGACTTTATAAAAAGACTTTAAGTTAAAAATTAACTTAAATCACTTAAGTAAGCCTATCTCCCTCAATTCTCAACAGAATTCAGTGCCGTCAGAAGCAAAGAAACTTCTGTACTGCCAAGGCTTGCAATGAGCCTATCCACGATCTCAAAAAATGAAATCGACAGAACTCTCCAGAAGGTACCACTGACCCTCTAACCAATCCAGTTAGCCCACAAGGGTCCAAGAAAAGGGCTAACACACTGCATCAGGTGACTGACTAGAGTGGGGACATCACATTACCACCCTTAGATGATGAGGGGAAATTGGTACTGGTACCTGAGGTCATCCTTGAGGTCAGAGAGAGGAATTTGAGGAGGCGGACTATCAGGGAATATTTGGTTAAGTGGAAGGACTTGCCGGTTGAGGATGCTACTTGGGAGAGTGAGGATATATTACAACATCCAAAGTTGAGATTGTTTGAGGACAAGCAATTTCAAGGAGGATGGACTGTGATGTCCCCTTCTAGTTGACATCAGTCAGCTGAGTAGATGGTCCTAATGAGGATGAGTAGAGGGTCCTCTGAGGGGAGAAACTTCTTCAGTAGTCAAAGTTATGCAGGATTGGTGTTCGTTTGAGTTCTATAGGACTCCGGATGTAGAACATACTATTTATAGTAAGTCAGTGGTGTTAGAGATGGGCCCCTGTATTTTTAGCAAAAGGGGGTTGGTCATATGTAGATTCCTTATGCCAATTTCCAGTTCAGACGACATGCAGAAATGATGAGTAATAATGGAGTTATTAATATTTATTTGGCTAAAATAAATATTAATGGTTGAGAGCTTATATTATAAAGTTATAATATAATTTTATATTATAACTTAAGTGACTTAATGAAGGGTTGACTTATCATTGAAAAGGGGGCCAAATTTATATTAATTTTATTGCACAATTCCCTAAGTCATTTCAATAGTCAAATGAATGAAATAAATGAATTTCTTTTAAATCATTTAAAAGAGTTTTTTGGGAGTTCGAACTTGAAGGCTATATATATTTTTACAATAGATCGAACTTCATTATTATGACATTTTGAGAACTTTTTGATGAGTTTGAATTTGCTTGGAGAACGAGGGTTTCTAACTACAACAACCATTGGAGAACGTAGTTTCTTCTGTGAGCAACCATCTAAGCTGGTGAAATATCCAGTGAACTTGGTGATTTTGGAGGGTCTCAATCAAAGGCTCTATTTGGATTTCAATTGGATGAATTTGGTGAAGTTTGGATCAGATTTAAGAGACTGGAGTTGCAGTTCATTTTCAGATTGAAAGGGATTATTTTCAGAGGTTTATTTGCTGCTACAATGCCCGTGAATAGTGTGCTACAATGCCCATGAACAATTCGCTATAGTACCAGTGAACAGTGCGCTACAGTACTTGGATCAGCAGTTTGGGCATTTATATCAAGTTTCCTATTAGTTACAGTTGCTTTTTGTATAAGCATTCAAATAAAAGGTTATAGTTTTCCATTGTAAGAATGAGTATTTGTTTTGCATTCGATATAGTTGTCTATCATTGCAATATCTCTTCCTTATAATCAATGTATTAGAAGTAGTTTGCTTTTATGTCAAAACCCTCAAAGCACAAAAAAACCACAAAATACAAAAACAAAAATTACAAACAATCAAGCACAGTTGCAGCTGATAGTGAGTTCAGTGATTGAACTAGTCGGGGTTCTTACAATGAGGAAGTAGACATACTTCTTGATCATATGCCACAACTATTCAAAAGACACTCAATAATCCTTTAAGACCTTCATGTATAATGTGATCCTGAAATACAAAGATAACAGCTAAGGAAATTCTATGAAGAAAAAATCCAAAAATAAGAAGAGAGGAACCTAGGGCAATGTCAAATCTTTTGAAATTAATGCCCTTATACCTAAACAAAATTCAAAAGATATCGAAAGACGATCAAAAAACAAAACAAGAGATAAGATGATCCCTAAGGATCTTAGAGCAAAGAGAAAGGAAAAAATTATGAGAAGCACTTCAAGAAAATACAATCGTACAATTCCTAAGTCAAAGTCCTTCCCGAGAATGCAATCAAAGTTGGAGCATAAGATGAAGTCGGAACCTCAATTTGGAAAATAAAAAAATTCCACAACAAGAAACCTATAAGTAACAAGTGGCAAAAGATAGCAATATATTTCCACTTACTTGGTGAAGTATGGACCGATCTCTCTGACCAAGTAGAAAAAAACATTAAATGAGGAAGAATGGGAGATAGAATCTAAAGACTCACTACCTAAGAATAACATCTGAGCCATTGAAAAAGTAGAGGAGGTGGCACAATGTGAACCTAAAACTCTCAAGCCAAACACATATAAAGAAATTGAACGCAACTTTGTAAGGAACACTCACATAGGAGTTAAGGATTCCTATGCAACCAAGAATACGAGTAAGGATTGAAGCATTTGAATCAAAACCCTCTAATAAGTCAGCTCCAAGCATTGATGTTGAACTAGAATAAGTTGGCGACTCCCCCATCTAGTCCCAATATTGAAAGGGAAAAGTTGGCTAAATTTAATGGAAATAGGTCGAAGGTGAAGAGCACAAAAATATACTGAGAGGGTGGGGGGGTGAATTACTATATTAACAAATTTTTGCCCTCTCAACTCTTATCATCTTCAAACTCTAACATAGTTGGGGGGTGAATCAATATATTAACAAATTTTTTCCCTCTCAACTTTTATCAACTTCAAAATCTAACACAATATCAACTATGCAACAATATAACAATATGAACAAATTGACACCAAGATTTTATGTGGAAACCCTTACGAGAGAAAACCACAGTACTGTTGTGACCTATTTCACACATCGCCCCATTGCAAATGGGGACCCTTAGTGGTTTGCTTTTAGGGTTTAGCTTTGAGTGGCAATTTCATAAGCTCTGTTACTCTTGGAATTTCATGTCAGTCTAGAGTCATCACTTGAGCCAAGTTGAGAATCCAACCCTAAAACTGTGCTTAAACGCCATGGAAGTGCTGAGAATGCCCGGCAGATGAGGATCGCCTGTGCTTTCGCTCAATTCTGACACTTCCTATTTTTTAGGGATTTTGCTTTTTTGCTTTTTGTTTTTTTCATTTTTGGCACTTTTGGACCAATTTGGGATTTACTAGTTTTAGAAAGTTGCTTTTTTGCTTTTTCTATTTTTAGAAAGTGTCAGGTCCCACTGGCAGTAAAGTCAAAGTTTCCACCCTTAGAATTGAAAAGCATGCAAAAATCAAGCAAAAAATCTAAAAAATTGGAAAACAATCATGAGAAAAGCAAGCAAAAATCAATTGAAAAGCATGCAAAAAATTTGGAAAATCAAGTGAAAATCGCACTTCCAAGGAAAATATCAATGAAAAATCAAGTAAAAAGCAAGAGTATTATGGTGACTACCATGAAATTCGCCTAAGTCTGAAGAAGTGCGCCCATAAGAAAATCCAATTGAATTATAGAAAAATCCATTCAAAATTCGTCCATCAAGGTGAAATCCACTTGAAATAATCCAGTTGAAATTCCCCCAAATCTAAGAATGAAATCCAGTTTGATGAAGCAAAATTCCAGTTGGGCGAATGTGTTTAAAAGTGGAAATTTGACTCAAAATCCAAAAATTGACTATGGCAGAAGGAAAAAAATCGAAATACCCTCTTCAAGGTAAGAAACCCACTTGAAAAGGTGAAAATTCCAGTTATAAGGCGTACTTCCAAGGAGAAAATCGAAAAAATTGACTAAGGCAAAGAGTTACCTTGGTAGAAGAGGAAAATCCAGTTATAATTCCACTTAAAGGTCGATTTTTCTACACATGGAAAAATAAAATAACTTGAGTTTTTATTTTAAAAATTTCACCAACAAGCCAAAGGGGTGCCCATGAAAAATCAAGAGGATAAGATTGTTTTTTTGTATTTTTACAAAGCAGCCAATCAGAGTAAAAAGTCAAACCAGGCCAATAAGGAAGGTTTTTATTACAAAAGAGGCACTTGAGGGGGTTATTTTTCATTATTCACAAGTTGAATTTTCTTTCAGCAAGCTTCTTTCAGCCATAGGCGTCCTTCTTCATCATTCTCTTTGCATATGCTCCAAATTGGATCGATTCCAAAGCAAAAAGGCCAAACATTTTCTTCTATTTCCAGATTTCTCATGCAACTGCAGAATCATAACTGGCGAATTTGAAGAAGAAAAAGAATTTAAAGCTTCACGTTGTAGAAAAACTTCAATTTCCAGCTCCAAAATTCCAATAAATTATTTTAAAATTCTTTGAATGTTCTTGAAAAGATAATAAGGGTGGCTGATGGAATTTCATTTTATTCGAATTTATTTTCCAATCAGCCTTTTGCAGTCAAATTCTAGAATTTTTTTAATTAATTGAAATACTCTTCAGCCATAAAATCAAAAGCATAACGCCTTCTTTGCAATTTGTGAATATTTTCTAACTTCAAGCTTCATACAGGTGCAATGTCTACCACAAAGAACGTAGGAGGTGGAGTTAGAAAGAATCAAATGAGAGAAGTTCGAGTGGAATTTTATCCAGAATCCCAACTGTCATCAAAATGGAAGAAAGTAGCAGACACTAACTTCGAACAATTCAACGTGATTCAACACAAGAAAAGGATGTTTGGCACCCAGCATGAAATGCCCATGCCTACTGCAGCCAACATGGTTAAATGCGAACTTCACCAAGCAGCTGGTTTTCCACTTGTAGTTCAATGCAGTGAGTTGATAGTTGAATGCGCCAGAAGATATAATCCACAAACAAGTCCATCAAAGCATCTAAGGGATTACTTTGGCGTACTTCACTGAAGAAACAGTTCGAGAAGTGTTTGGTATTCCTCATCATCACAAAATGTTGAACAGAACCCAAGAGGAATCACAAGCGATGTTTGATTAGGCAAAAGAAGCTCATATGTATATAATTAATTCCAACTGGGTCAAGGAACCGAAGAGGCATCCTTCTAAGCTATCCAAGAGGCTGATTTGCACTGATTTCAAGGAAGAATACAGTGACATGATTCACATGTTGAACAGGATTATGGGTACTCCTCAGGGGGCGTTCTTTGAAGTGTGGATGTTCTCATACGTAGAGGAGATTGTATTAGGAATGGAAACAATAAATTGGGCCAAACTAATAAGTGACAACATTGATTTCCGGTTAAGAAACTTGGAGAAGACCAAGACTTCCTACATGAGTTCCTACATAGTCTACATCCTGGCCTGGTTTACTAACTATAGGGGACTGATTTGCAAAGGAGAAGTAGGATTTCGAAATAACCAATTCAAAGCACATGATTGTTACCCACAGCTACAATCACACTACAAGGACAATTATAAAATAACTAACGATGCCTTTCTCATGTATGTCACTCGATTGCTTCAAGGTGGAATCCAAAAGAGGTTGTCTAAGGAGGCTATGGCGTTGCTTGAAAAATTCGGATGCTGGTTCATTCAATTTCCAACTTTTACATATTTAAGGGTCCATGGATTCGCAAATGTTCCATATAAACTCCCACGGTATCTAATAGATAATTATGCTTGAAGTTGCAAGACAATTGGCGCATGTGGATTCCATTCAAGAGAAAAAGAACAAACAAGGAGTGAATTTTCCTATTGTAATTGGGAAAATGTTAGAAATCTGCCCCTCATTGCAATCAGCCAAGACAACAAAATCAGAATTACAATTTTATAAGTTAAGTACTTATAAACCAAGGTCAGATTATGATCCATACTTGAGAGTTCACGAGAGGAAGTCCCTTCATGTTATGCAAATAGAAGACTACTGGTCTAGTTTGGTGGAAGAATATGGAGTTAGAAAAAAGATGTGGTCTAGAATTTCAGTAGACCTTGTGAAGAAGTGTGACTTATTCCCTGTTCTTGACTAGGTGAAGGATAATGGAGAATATGTGCATCCTCAATTTGAACAAGAAAAGAATAAGCCTATCTTATTGTCCAAGACGGATTTGAATGTATTCATGAAGGATATTATAGCTAATTCCAGGGAATGGGTAGACCGGAAAATCAGCAAATTAAGAAAAAGAGTCTCCCTTACCTATGCCATGCTAAGTAATGGAGAAAGTCAAGGAGAAGCAGTTGAAGAAGGTCATGATGAACTTTCAGGTCCAAGCAAGAGGAAGGAAACGATTGAAGATCTTCAAGCAAAGGCAAAGAAAACAACAAGTGAAGAGTTGGAGAGTAAGAAGCAGAAGGTCAATGAAATCCCATCATCTTCAAGTACACTATCCATCAGAGAAGTGAAGGAAGCATTTATTGTTGAATATGAACCAGACCATGAAAAAGAAGTTGAATTTCAAGAGATAGATCAAACGTTCACAGAGTGTTTAGAAGGAGGAGATACACTTATGATTGAGGGAATGGGAGAGACTGAGATCCTAGAAAACGAGGAATTGGGTGATGAAATAATTTATGCCCTGAAAGGGATTGATGATGATATTTAGTTGGAAGATGGGATGGAGTTGTCCACTATACCAGATTGGTTGACTGAGAGTTTGATAAAGAAACCCAAACCACTGGATGAAATTCAACCAATTGAAAGTATGCATAACGTCTTAGAAAGGATTGGCAAAGCTAAGACACCGAAGAAGCCTAAAAAGTACTCTTAGATTATTAGAAATGCAAGTTGCAATCCCAAAGATTGACAAGCCTAGAGATCAGATTACTCCTATGGATTATGAGGTTACAATGTTGGACATTAACAAGACTTTCATGAGATAGTAGATACTTCAAAGACCATCAAGGAGAAGTTTGACAAAACAGAGGAGAAGAAGGAAAGACTAGAGGTAGAAAATTTAAGATTGATAGAGTTCACTCAGCAAATAACAGCCCCCTTGTGCCAAGAAGGTGAAGCTTTTATTCCACCATTTTCCCTTCCTCAAGAATCTGTTGATACCCTTGAGGCAATGAGAATAACGAGCCAAGCAACTAGAAGGTGGGTCAGTAATATCTCAAAACAGATAGCAATTCTTAGAGAAATATGCTCAAACTTATGACAGATCAGTTTTGCTTATGACTGAGATTTGCCAGATTGAAGATAATTGGAAGGATTTCAAATACATAGAGGGAAAGGTGATACTCGTTTGAAGGCTTTGAAGGAAGTATCCCTGCAAGTGTTGATCCAAGAAGGTGTTATTGATGAAGGAGCCTCATATGATTTCATTAGATGGTACCATTCTTTGTTAGCAAAGAAAAAGATATATGATGGAATGAAAGAAGAGTGTGCTATTATGCAGAATTCTCTTGGAAAAATACAGCTTAAAATCCTCACTGCTCTTGAAGGATTAACGGAGCAGGAAACTCACGATACAAGTGGCTTGGATTTGGAAGGTTTGAAGGGAAGTGTGATGAATATTTACTTCAAAGAAATGCAGATTAACAGAGAGAACCAGCTAGATGATATGTCTTCCCTCTTGACCTTTATGGATAACTTTTAGAAGCAAGAAGGTAGATGGGAGAATACTTTCATTCAGTGCGTTGAAACTTTGGACATAATGGGAGTGCAGCTGGATACTATACCGAACATATCGATGGAGGAGCTTGACTTGGTGATAACAAAGTTTCTTGCATTTGCAGCTAGAGAGCAAGCCAAGGGGAATTGCATTTTGGATTCTCACTTGCTTGATTAATTTGTAAGGTGTCATTGTTTTCCACACTCCAAGTGGGTCATCCTACTTGAGCCATGTGTCCATGAAGTTGGTTATGCTTTTCAGGGTTAGGGTTTCTGGAAATAATCTTGGCCATTGATCTCAAATCAATCTAGGTTGTTGCTTTGTAATTGGGGTGTCTATATAAACCCCACTAATTTCATTTATTTTGGGAGAGAGACATATGAAATTGTTGCCTAAGACCACTTTTAGAATAAAGTTCATATCGCATGAGTTGCTTTGAATTCTCTTATTGTCAAGTGGTTGCATGTTTTCATACTTATCTTCCATTTAGAATAGATTAAATTAGTATTTAAATTGAATGCAAGTTAAATGAATCACAGATTGATAGTATAGATTGGTGGAACTTTCGCTCATACTTTCTTTGGATGGATGATTTCCTTTCAATGCGTAAAGTTAGACTGAGTTGATAATGTGGATGCTTCAATTGTTTACTTTGAATGATATTGTTCTCTTGATGGTATTGTTCTTGGTGAAGCGATCTTAAGCACAAATCCCAGAAGATTGCACTTGCTTTGTGTAGTTGTCGTTTCTTTCGTGGTGAAACAAAGTCTTGTTCCTAAGTTTCACTTAATCTTACCGTCTCTTGATTTCATATACCTAGTATAGGACTTCTAAACCCTCATCCCTTTTTTCCTTTTTTTTTAAATCTCAAAAACCCAAAAAATAATAAAGCATTCATCGCCAAATCAATTTAAATCCTTACTTTTGAGTAATTTTATATCAAAGGTCCCTTTGCGATACCAACATATCACATCATCCATTCAGCTTGTCCACCCCCGACTTACGAAACATTGGAATTGTCATATGATCTTTCTTGCAATCTTAGCATACGAGGTAGTTTTTCAAGAGAGGATAGAGCGTCTTTGGACTCTTTATTCTAGAGTGTTCGGTGTGTCATAAAACACGCATCAACAGGTACAAATAATGTACTTTATGAATTATATAAGCTTTACAATAAATGTAGGCACCAACCCACAAGAAGCATCAACTCCTATCTCTGATTTAGTAGGCACCAACCTACAAGGAGCACCAACTCCTAAAGTTTGTAGGCACCAACCCCCACTTGCCAAGCACCAACTTAGCAAAGATAATAATTTCAAGAACAATGTTCCACCTTCAATGTCGCTTCTTCAATGAATGATGGACAATTCTGTTCAAATATCTCCTTCAAATTTGTACCCAATCTGCACTAATTCTCCTCAAACAAATTCCTCCTTTCACTCACTTATTCAAATGATCTCCTTATAAAGCATATTACAAATTTGTCCTCAAACTTTGCTATCAAATCTGCAATATATCTGTACTCAAATCTGCACCATGCTCTTTAATAAATCTGAAATATATCTTCACAATCTTCTCTTCTATCTCTTTTGACTTTTCACAAATCCATCTTAAAATCTGAGTGTCTTCATACTCCTGGATCTGCTGTTTGATTCAAATAGTGCAGACTCTTCTTTCACAATTCTGGTCCAATCTATGCAATGTTATTCCTTCAAATCTGATCACAAATATATCAATGTCTTGCTGAATATTTCTGCATATATTCTTCATAAATATTGCACATGTTCTTTCACAAGATCGATCATAAACATGGCAATATCTTCCTTCAAAATCTGCTCTTAATTTTCACACATATTCTTTATACAAATCTGCACTTATCCTTCACACAAGGTTGCATATATTCTTCACTATGAATCTGACACACACTTCATTTTTCTGCTCTTTATCTTCCTTTAAATCTGCTCAAGTATTCAAATATTCTTCATTGTTTTTCTTACCTTTTTTTTAAAACTCCATCCTTATCTCTCATAATATATTCTTAAAGATTCTAAATGAGAGATGCAACCATTGCCAAACAAGGCAACTCTTCACAACCAACACACCTCCTTAATTATTAATTGTTGTCAAAGGAAACTTAAAACAGATCGCATCTTCTTCAAACAAATTGTACCTCCCTAGATATCAAGCGCTCATTACCCTTGATCGCATCATTCCATTTAAATTGACTTTTTATTATTGCTTTGTAATAGATGAATTGTTGTTTTTCCTTCACTTCATTTTTCCAAATATAATCATCGCTTTAGTAACATGTTAATCACACTTCAATAGTAATCAAATTTGCTCCTTTTCAGATTATAATTGATGCTTCGATAATCGCTCCTAAATATATGATCAATGTATTTTGATAGGCTGTGGCGGTGATTTAGATTGACACTATCGGCCAAGATTAAGTCCTGACTCCTCTTGGTGGATGTCTGCTGTTTTTACATGCTTCTTTATTCGTTGTAATCCTCCTCATTGGTATTTTGACTTCACCGCATCGATTGTGTTTGTCTTCCAATGAATACCACTGGTCTAATATCGATCACATAACCCAATATATGGCACTAGCGACAGCAATGTTAAAGACTCAATAACTTGAATGCTCGGGAAGGTAATATACCTCAGTCTTCATCAATATCTATCTGGCTTGTGCGTCCATATACGTAAATGCTCGACCCGACTTCTTTTGGTTGTTGATCGAAGTCGATAAATGTCTTCGGTCTCCAAACTCCACATAAGCAATTTGGGTGTTTGGACTACCCTGCCGCTTCCAACACTCAACCCATCAATTCACGGTGGCAATGAAGTCAACCCTGTCCAAGACTTCAAGTTAATTCTTTAAAATGAGCAGCGGCTTATAATTAAAAAGGCTTATAAGTATTTTCATTATAATATTATATTTTAATATTATACCCCTTGCCTAGCAGTACAACTTAAGGTTGTTTTTAAAAAGGGGAACTTTGAGGGTCCAGGCGTCATGGAGAGATAAGTTATATCTTTTAAATGTCAAATATTGAGATGAAGAAAGGGACGCCTATTTGGGAGATTTTATTTTATTTTAAAAAAGTAAAATATTTCAATGGTGAAAAAGGACGCCATTCTTTGGAGGGAAAAGGTGAATTTGAAATTAGGGTTTGGGCGCCTTCTGGAAGCTTCTAGATGTTTCTCTCTTGTCTATTTAATCAGGCCTCAACTCTTCATTTGGGATCTTTTGTCTACTACACCATTATGCTGCTGAATTGTCTTCAGGCACTCGCTTCGAGGAAAGCACACCTCCTAGCATGGGCTCTTCTTCTTGCTTGAAAGATAGCAACTAGTTGAGAAGGTTAGCTTGTAATAGGTTTGAATTGCATTTTCAGTTGAGTAATTGCATTTTGGAGTTCTAGTTTGCATTTTATGTCATATTTCTGATGTTGCTGAAAGTCAAGGTGGAATGTAAGTTTTACTCATAGCTCATGAAATAAAAATGCTATCATTCTGGGTACTGAGTCACTTGATTTGTTTATGAAAGGCGACCATTCTAGCATGTTATCAGATTTTATTAGTGACTGTTTGACTTTATAGAGGAAATTTGCCCTTGCAGCAGGGCCATACCATCTTTAAGTACATTGAAGTTTGTGCAAAATAAAATAAGACTTGTTTGGGGTGGTTTAGGGATTGCATCTTGGGTGCCTATATCAGTATAGTAATCTGCATTTGATTTCTCGTCAATGGGATGTGTTTAGAGTGAGTTATGTGCATTTTAGTGAGTTATTATGCTGCTGTTCTGTATTAAATCTGTCAAAAACAGTCATACCAGATTTGAGGAAATTCATTAGTTGTGCGAGGAGTTGATATTCAAAGAGTTTGTGAGTGTGGAAGAGAGTTCTTATCTTGTTATAGCTTTGGAAGTTCTTATTCTTATGATATTGGCAAGCTCTCTAATTTGTTGTAAGCTGAACAGTAGTACTGTCAGCAATTCTCTCCTTTCATTTTGAATTTACATGTACTTCCCACTGAATAAGTGGAAGAGGCTGGCTTGCCGCCTATTTGCTTTCAGTTGAATAGTTTAGGGACCCTCTGACCATATGCTCGCCATCAATCGGCGCCATCCTTGGTTAGGGTTACATTTTGTTCATCATGCATTGATCCTCTGACCATATGCTCGCCATCTCTCGACGCCATTCTTGGTTAGAGTTCCTTTCAGTTCTGCATTGCATAGATCCTTTGACCAATGCTCACACCTTTCCCACATCGGGATCCTGGTGTACATTCTGGTTAGAGTTACTTTCCGCATCGTTTTGGTTTATGCTAACCTTAACGGGTGCGTGTTGCATTGTAATACAGACCTGATTGTATTGCGTGTTGCGTGGTGCGTGTTGATAGAAAATTTATTCTTGCAAACCAGCATATCTTTAGAATACAGACCTGATTGTATTGCTAATGTAATGCGAGGTAATTACAATGTCAATGCAGACTAGAATGTTTCTAGAATGTAGGTGCAGCAATGACTTTCTTCTACAATGAACTTAGAACAGCAAGCGACATTATTACAAACACTTGATATGCAAATAGCTTCTAGACTGCCAAACGCCTCTAATGACTTAGGCGATTTGCATTCATTCTTCACACTGCAAAACAACTGTCTGACAGTGATACTAAGGTCTCCAAATGCAGTCCTAAAAACTAGATTATCCAATGTAAATGAAAGAAGAACCTGGTTAATCGCATTCTCCCAAATCGCAGTACATTTATAATTTGAAGGCAGTGATTATTCTTCTAGATGCTGTGTGAATCTTCCCCAGTCAAAATCGTCCATGAATGATACCTCAAGGTTCCCAAATGAATTTTATTAAGGCTGTGCCAATGTCCTTCAAAATGTGACGCCACTAAAAGCTAGTGAGTTGCGAATTTCCCCAGCAAAAGGGACATCCTCCAATCTGCCAATATCGACCTGATTACCAAATAAAATGTTGCGCCAGAATTCTTGAGGATCACAATTTCCAGCAGTGAAATTGAATATAAATGATGGAAATGCGATTTCTTATTCAATGGAATTAATACACAATGTAGAAAATCAAAATACTCCCAGCTGTGGCTATTCTAACCAAAATTGAACCCCCAAGTGACTGAAATGTTCTTCAAAATTCTCCAGTAATATTCTTCAAAAGTCGTCCTTCTTCAAGACAGAAAATGAACTTCCAAAAATTCAAAGCTTCTTCTCCCAAAGTCGTTTTTCTCCAAACTCCACAAATTTGGTCAAAGACCATTAAATTTGATATAATCGAATCAGCAAAGAAACTCCTTCAAGTGCAACAATACATCAGCTGCTGCAACAATGAAATAATGATTGCAACAATATACCAGCTACTGGAAATCAACAATACAATAATAAACCAGCTATTGCATCAAACCACAACTCCTGTCAGAAGGGCAATAATACATCAGCTATTGCACCTGTCAAAATTCTCCAATGAAGCACCTGTAGAAACCCTGGATAGATTCCTCCACAATTTCTAGCTAGGGTTGATCTTTCACAACCGAAACCGGTACCCTAGAGTCTTCAAACCCTCGGGCAACGCAAGCACTCAGCTCTCACCACACAAGTATAAAAATAGAATAATTCAAAACATAATGAAATGGCTTGCATTGAGCTCCTTATAAAGAATTCTCATTGACTTCCAAGAAGCTTCTAGAAATAATATTATTTTATTCTCCAAAGTGACTTATAATATATTATTTTGTTTAGTCCCTTTTATTAAATTAATTAATATAAAGTCATACTTTTGATATTAATTTATTGGTACAACTTTATAAATAATTAATTTAATACTTCCACTTTATTTTAATTAAAATAATCAATTAAGCTAAGTTGTTGGTTCAGGTACGGGTTCGGGTTCGAGTTCGCCGGTTCGGCAATTTTTTTTCCCTAGGGTACGGGTTCGGGTACGGCCGTACTATATATATATATATAATTTATAAACATAACGATAATGCCAGACTCATAAGCATGCTCAAAATTATAATCATATGATCATAATGCCATAATGCCATAGAATATTGAAACAATGAAATACGCCATACGGTAATACCTCATATAATCTGTAATCATATTCAAAATTTGCAAAAAAGTAAATAGTAAATACTCAAGTCTTAAAATGTCATTACACATTGAAAATTCAAATTACAATCAAGACTATTTAATTCAGTATTACTATTCTTCAAATTCATCATCCTCAATTGGTTCAATAACTTCAATTTCATTTGAACCACTATCAATTGGATTGCCACTCCCACTAGGTGCATTAGTTGTCTCATTGTCATCCATAGAAGCCAAGGTAAGTTGTGCAATTGTAGCATCTAAATCAGCACACTCAGGGGTGAGATCCCAATTCTTTGATTACAATCTCACCTTCGAACAAAAAGAGAAAACCTGAAAAAATCAACTATTTTAGCTTGGAGGCAAAAAAAATGGTGTTTTTGCTCTTTTGAGTTTGCAAAATGAGCCTCATTTGGTCGGCCAAGTCAATATAAGGCAATCTGGGCACTTTTTAGGGTTTTGTTTTTTGTTTTTAAGTTGATTTTTTGCCTTTTCTAAGGCTGGATGGTGTGGGTCCTCCCGGGTCCTTCTGGGTTCTCCCCGAGTTCGACCAGGGTTCTCCATTTTCCACCCGGGTTCTTCGTGGGTCCTTCTGTGAAGGACCCACAAAGAACTCAGGTGGAAAATGGAGAACCCAGGCGAACCTAGAGCCGAACCGAACCTGAACCCGAACCCACACGTATTTTGGCAGGTTCGGTGGGCTAAACTGAAGGACCTAGTAACAGAACAATTAAGCCATCCTTTTGATATATTATTAATTTTGGACAACTTAATCAATTAATTTAATTTAATTACTTCACCTCCAATTTGGGGACATTACAGAAGCAACTTACTTAGATTTTTTAGGTTTGGACTCAGAAGAAGAATGGACAGAGAAACAGGATCAAAATTTGATGAAACTGAAAGACTAAGGGATTTTGGAATTATAGTCATGTTCGAAAGATGAAAAAAATTCTCTTTGCAACTTATTTCACTAGCAAATCAAGCACTATTTGGTATTCCATCAAATTGTAATTTTATTGAAGCTATAGAGATTAGCAAAAATATTGGACAATTTATGTGTATTGGATGCAGTACAAGGTTTGCAAAAGATAACAATTTCAATTCCAATAGAGGCACTTCTCTTTGTTGAAGATCACAAAATTAATGACTGTACATCTAAGAGTATTAATAGTAAAATATTTTATTTGAAGCGTATGGATACTTCTTGTCAAGTAAGATCAACATCATAGCAAAATTATGACAAACGGAAAAATATTGGACCAATGTTTTTTGCAATCAGAGCACAAAAGACCAGGTGGGACCCACATGAGTAGAATGAAAATAACAGAACTTCAAGTTTAACAAACATAACTATTAAACCACCTTATTTTACCACTATACAATTTGTGTCTTCCCCTACTGTACGACTTAATCCTACTTTCACTGTACAACCTCCTTTGCAATCTAGACAACCCATAAATCTCTCACCAATCATGTGATTCAAGAAACTTTACCAACCATACGACCTTTGATCATTGCAACATACAGTCTAGAACTTGTTTTCGTCATATGATATAAGAACTTGCTGATTGCCATTGTATGTCGTACAAATCTGTCATACGTCATACACTATTGCCCCATCTTTGTTGTATGCCCCTGTTCCATTTCTACCATACATCCCCACTACAATCATATCATATGCTGTAGAAACCCTAGTTTCCCCCTATTGCTGAATCTGATGTTTCTTTTGTTTATTTTGCGTTTTTTTGTTGTTTTTGGGTTTTTGTGCAATAAAAGAAAATTGCGATTTTGGCAAAGAATTGAAAATAAATTCAATAAAAACTATCTAACTCTGGGAACAATGGTATTTAAGGCAAATACGGAAGCCAGTCTATTATTTAGCCTTTCAAAATGATTACAATAGATATCTGATTACATGCAAGTAAAAAGGCAATAAATATTTATGAAACCTGGTATTTGTAGCTTGCTGATATTCTGCTTGAGATGGTACGGCTGATGTGAACTGGCACTTTCTCCCTTTAAAAACAATCTCAAATGCTTCCCAGTACCCTAGCACCCACAAGGATGAAGACTGGATACCAAAGTGGTAGGCGTTTTTCCCAAGGACAAACAACACGCCTTTATGATAGTACGGCCAGGTACAGAAAAGGTACGGCCTGATGACAGCAGCAAATAAAATATGTACGGCTCCCTTTTTAAGCCTCCAGAATATCAAATAGATAGGCGCCTTGATGATTGAATGTCTTTTGGTTGAAATCCTGAACAAACCTTTGAATAAGAATAATCTGTGAAGTTCTATGATCTCTTTTGGATGAAGAAACCTCTGTGCTGGCAATAAATCAGGTGATATCTCACACCCTCTGAACTGCTTCAATGGAGATGGCTCGTTCCCCAATGAATTCAAGACTGAAACCCTAAAGCTTCTTGCTCAGACCAAACTTGATCAATTTCAATAACTCAATATGCATAATGGCTCCATTCCCAAGGCAAATGGCTTATACACTTGAAAAGTGCGATTTCCACAAAAATAGGGAATCATTAAAATTCGAACTTTTTATTCTTTTAATATTTCAATAGTTGCAACTCAAATTTTTAATTATAAAATATAATTAAAAATTGGCCCCCTTTCATGATGGCGACCCCCCCTTCAGCCAAATCACTTAAGTTATAATAAATTATTATAACTTTATATTATAACGCCAAATAATTAATATTTAATTAATTCAATTAAATATTAATATCTCCTTAAATATTAACCCGATGCTCGAGCCGTCTGAAGCTGTCGACTGAAGAAGTGATTCTAAACATAATTCATCCATGCTGCTAAAAATAGCAGGGGTCCCACGTTGACTGCCAAGAACTGCTAAAAATAGCAACTTCTGCAAGAAGTGTCCGAATGAATCCGAACGAAAGCCAACTGATCAAATACTGCCAACTAAAGCTGAGCCAAGCTCCAACAAGACCCTCTATCCATCCCATCAGCCTACGAGGGTCGCATAATAGGCTAATTCTTACGGACTCTGATGCTCGCCAAAAATGGGGACATTACATATGCCCTATGTTGTAAAGTTTGTTCGACATACAATCTCCACCTCATGCTACCATACGCCTCCTATTACTGTACAACATGCGCTTTGTACAATGCCCCTTTGTTGAACACTTCACTCTTAGCCACAATTTTCCCCTAGCATTGTGCATAGTCGGGCACAAACAAAACATACCCTCACTACAATATTATTTGGGCCTAATGATCAATTGGGTGGAGCATTCTTAGCTTTCAATGTGTATTCAGATGGAGTCCCTTGGTTGGTTGGTCCCAAACATTATTCAAATATTGACATACATTGGTTAAAGACTCCAAAAACATTGTTTTTTGGCTTTATAAGGATTGTTTTTTGCCTCTTTAAAAATCAAGTAAATGGCAGGCACCATGAAGGTCTGTGTTGTTTTGAAGGTCTTAATGATGGGCGTTTCTACCAAACTCCCACTAAACTCATTTGATTTTGTCAAGTACTTCCCCAATTTGAGTTTGCGAACTACGCTTTGAAGTTTTCCGATAGTTCTTCATCTACAATATTGTAATCAGTTTGGAAAATCTTCCCTGATGTTATTTGATATGCTTACTTGTTTTCCTTGTCATTTGGAAGAGGACTTTTTCTTTTGGGGAGGATGTAGTTAGTGTACAATGCCTATTATTATGTTTCGATAATATGGTTTATCCAACTATTTATTAATTGTTTGTCGATTTTAGGTGGTTATAAGAGTTAGTTGAGGATTGTATTCCTCTTGGCAACCATTAGGTTTTTTAAATAGATTTTGTATCATCAAGGAAAGCAATATGATCTAGTCGAATTGAGTATGATCCTTGGTTGACCATCTCTGGTCTAGTTCTGTAATAATTCGATGTGCGAATATAGATATACTTTTACTCCTCTATTATTCATTATTAATTCTGTCCGTTATTTTAAGTATTCATTTTATCAAATAGAAGAGTAAACAATCACCAAGTACTCAATCTGGGCAAGGTAAGAGTATATGGAGACTAGAATTAGGATAGAAGAATTACATTGAAAGATAATGGTCGCTTGCTAACCAATTTAAAATATAAGCAAAGTCAGAATCAGTCGAGCCAAATTAGCTAATAGTGAAAGAAATTTCCAATCAAGCCAAACTAGCTGAATGCAAATAAAATTGTGTTATTGCCAAAATGGCAGATTAATTAACCCGATTCTAATCCACACCTTGCAAAGTGCAAAATGCACTGAAAAATAAAAAAGGATATAGCAAATAAAACAACCAATATCTCTTACAGTGATAAACCAAGACCTGACAGTAAACCATCCAAGATCTTCAGTATTTAAATAACAATTGGAGGTAAACCGTCCAATGTTGTGATTGTGAATGATAAGCATTACCCAAACTTTTGAAACCAAATTTGGGAATTGAGTCAAACAGTGATCCACATTTTGAATATTGACATTTAATCAATTGGAAATAAACTGGAGGAAAAGTAAAATTGCCTAGAAGATGCCCAACCAAAATAAGAATGTTGCAACATAAGTTTATTAGTTGTGGCCAAATTAAATGATGCAAACCTCATCATTGAAATATGTTGTACATCCAGGTTGTTGACATATCTGCTACAAAATAATCTCTGAGACACAAAGTTACAACCCAAATTGACTATATGGATTCCTCTAAATCTCTTCACAAAAATCAACAGCTCATGCACAATGAGCTGATTGCATATCTTTGAAAGGTCTCAAACAGAAAATTAACAGTATTTTTCTTTTTTCAAACTATAGTTCACCCTCACTAGTTCAGCAGGCTAAAGGTATATATATCCATATATTGGATATTATTGTTCTAGAATCTTGGAAGTATCTTAGCCGCTACACATTGATTGCATGTCAAAGATTTCTGAAATAAACTGCTTATTTTTAAAAGTTCAATGGTTCAAAGCACAAGCTGCTGATTCCAAACTAAACAATGAAGTATCGTCATATTAAACTATTAGAAGGAGGTGCCAGAAACCAAATAATATGATATTAATAACATTGATGATGAGGACCTAGTAGCAGAAAGGTTCCAACTATCCACATGCAAATCACAACCCATATGTAATGTTTTAAATGCTACAGCATCTGCTGCAAACAAACTGGAGACCATTTCTTACCTCTAATATATGCCAAAAATTGCTCCATCAAGTATACTAAGAGAGACGACAAAGCTTTATTTCTAAGTTCGTCAAAAATAATCAAGCATCAGTGATGTTAAAGTTTTATAATATTGACTAAGGTTGATGCTTAACTATTATCATTGAATGGTAAACCTTGTAAAGGAAAATAAATAACCAGAAGGGCAATGGAATATTTCTGCAATTAATTATGATGATTGCTTGCCACATATGATCTCACCTTATACATTATCGCCTAGGAATTTTTTCTTTATTGGCAATGAGAAGAGTTTGTATAAGACATAAAGACTAGAAGCTAAACAATTACCGACTCAACAATTCTAGATACATTTTAGAAACCCAGCGATACATTCAAACCATCATAAATTCTTGGTATATTAAAATTCTAACCTCAAATATACATGAATCCATAATAAACTCACAATATAACAACTCCCCTTATATTAGATATTCAGCAAATAGTAGTGCGATGACCATTATTACAGATTGCAACTCATATAATATGAGTGCAGTCCCAAAATAAGTGTGTTGTCTTTCTATATGATTCTTGAAAACAATGTTGAAATCATTAAATTAACACAACTAAACTAATTGACAATCTAGAAACATGTATTTGGAGAAGTTTCTACAAACCAAACTCGAAATTACAACTAAAATAATCTTCAAAACCGAAATGAAATATAGAATCTCTAGAGATATACACACACATTAAAAACACCACACCAATCTAAAAACTTCACAAAGCAACACTAAAATCCCCAAAAAAATCTGAAATCAAATTATACTTGAAAATGCCTTTAATCATCCACCACAATTGTGATCTCACTTTGAAATCACCAAGAAGGACAAGATTTTCATCCTCTAGATTTCTACATCAAGAGAGTTTCCGTCTTCAAGTAGAAAGAAAGAACTCTTGTTCATTCTAGGAAATTGAAAATTGATAAAATGAGCATGTAACTCTCTCCAAAGCTATTTCCTACCCTTTATGCTCTTTTCTAGAAAATATAATATTATTTTCTTCTCTTTTTCCCACATATGTAATGTCCCCATTTTTGGGTTCTCTTGCATTGCAATTTCTCTGACCCTCTCAATGTGTGTCAACCTTATCAGAGGGGTTATTTGATGTTACCAATGAGCTTAGATGATCTCGATGACTTAGATGGCACTTTCCAAAGTTATTTCCAACCGCTGGTGTTTGCTCCAAGATTCTTGGAAAGAGCATCTATTTATAGTAAATCACCCAGTCATATTCAATTCTCATTATTAATCATCTATATCACTCTAGTGTAGTCAATTTTTGATTCAGATGCTTTTCAACAGTGTTCGCAAATTGGATGTTTTAATGAGCTATAATTTAATTATTTTTACTAAGGTTGCTAATTTTGTTAAAAAAGTTGGGGCGGGGAGCCTAGCTTGATTGGCTAAAGCATCCTGTTGCAGGCAAGAGGTCACAAGGTCTAGTCTCCCCCCAAACCCGTGGTACAGGAGGGCATGACATGCCAATGCCATCGATCACATGAAAAAAGTTTACCAAGCGCACTGCAGTTTATAGGGGGACGAATACCTGACCGATTCTTGTGTTCTAAGAAAAAAAAAACTATTAAAAAAGTTTAATGGGCACCTTAGTATGATAGCTCGTTGGAATGAGAATTGAAAATTTTAAATGTTGGACATTGATAAAGTGTTTTTTGGTGCTGGAAATGTTTTTTTTTAGACTATAGGAATCAGTCCGGTATTCGTCCCCCTATAAACTGCAGTGCGCCTGGTAAAACTTTTTCACATGACCGATGCCGCTAGCGCGACACACCCTCCGACACCACGGGTTTGGGGGGAGACTAGACCTTGTGACCTCTTGCCTGCAACAGGATGCTTTAGCCAATCGAGCTAGGCCCCCCCGCACCTTTGGTATAGAAATGTTAAAATAATAATATAAAACAGATTTTGAAGTAATAAGGCATTTTTAATTTAAAAAGTGATTTTATATTATTTTCCGAAAAGGTTTTCGAAAATGTTATAAAAGGATTTTTGTGAGCTCATTTGCGTAATTCTAGATATTGTTTATTTCTCTATTGAAGATTTGTGCATGTGGCCAAATTTCTAATCAAAGGGACAAAAACCCCAATGGTTTCCTAACGGAGGAAAATCCAAAAGGTAATGCGATTCCAGCCAAGGATTGACATTAACCCTCAGTGTGCTAAATATTTCGGATTTGGGGACAAAAACCCTTGGATTCTATTGGAGCAATTTCATACAAAAGTTGCCTTTGCGCTAAATGTTTGCAAATAAGGGTTTAGAGCAGAACGATTTATCTATGTGGGTTTTACAGGTTGCTAGGTGTGCTAGAACAAAGTTATTTAATTTACAATAAAATAATAAATTTTTCATTTTGATAGATAAAAGGGCTGAGAAATACCAAGAGATGATTACAATGTGCCCCAAGGAAGAAAATAATTTAAAATCCAAATATTTTATTTATAATCCTGCCCTGCCGTACCAACCAAGGCCCTACCATTGCTAGCTTTCATTGAGGGGTGAAATGTGTGTTTGAAGTGCTAAAAAGCCTTAAGGTTAAGTCTTATGCAGCTGTCAAGGGAGTCAAAACGGGTCAATAAAGTCAACAAAAAAAGAATCGAAGCACTTTATGGTTGCCTTACCTCACTCAAAGGATCCATGTACTATGGAGGGGTCAATGTGAGTATTTTGAAAGGCCTTTGGCCAACTCAGCTTTGTGAGGGCCCACCAAAACCTGCAGCAGCTATCTTATAAGGTATTGCAGCCTATCCTTTGTTGTTATGAATCACTCTGGCTGCTGTACATGTAGAAAGGAGGTGCCGCACTGCATAGAGGTGGAACCAAAGTGAAATTTTATTAGTGTTTGGCCTTTTTACAGTCCAGGTCAGCATTTAATAATCTGATATTGAATTTTCTGTTGGTAATACTCTTGATGTGGTAATTTCTGTCAATATAATTTTGTAACAGCAAGCATAAGAATTTATAATTTATATAATTTCTTATGGACATTTTCTGCCATGAATTTTCTTTTATGAATATTATTATGAACATGGGAAGATGATAATTATGATGTTAATTCATAAACACTTCAAAGCAAGTCACAAACAAAATCAAACCAACCTGTTGCAAACTGTTTGACGAAATGCGTAAGTACTGAAACTCATAAAAATTTCAAGTTTGGTAAGGGATATCTGGGTAGGGTATTACAAAATATTATCGCTTTTTGGACCCAAGCCTAATGTCAATCTATAATACCAACTTTTGACCCTCTTATAATAACACTTTGAGGTACTTTTTAATTTAACAATAAAATATAAGTTGCCTTTTATAAAATAAAAATTACTTTTAAGGCAACTTAAATTAAATTATTGAATTATTTCCTTAGCTAAAAAAAGGGGAAATAATAGGTTGATACCCTTGTTATGGGGGATGAAGGTAGTCCCATCTTCTTATGAGGATGTATATAACCACATGAGAGATATTGAAAGTGAGGTAAAGACACCCTTTGCTCAAAAAGGAGCGAAAATCAATGAGACACTGTTCATCCTTGAGGTCTACCATGACCAAGGTTCCTTTGCACCCCAACTCTCATTCTAATGGTTGTGGCTCTATCTCTTCTAAACATCAGGTGCTTCAAACACCTCTCTATCATGATAAACATCTTGGAAGCAACCTTACATTACTAGTTTATTTTTTACAACAAACAGTTCTTCAGCTTTTGGTACCAGGAGAGTTTCTACGTGAAATTAGCTCTCTCCTATGATTGTCCTACTCAACTTGCTTAGCTTTGGAGCTCTCTCAATGAGCACTCTTAGACTTTACATTGGTACTCCTACAGCAGTCAGTGATAATATTGTTGGATCCTTCAATGTGTCCCAAAATACCCATGCGTAAGGATTTTGGTTCCCCTCCTAATGTTTCAACTCCCTTATCCCTGTTATTGCATTTCAGCTGTCTTAACCACTCCCTTGCTTTTGATAGCTATCTAGTACATCTACAATTCAACAGTTCAACTAACAGTTTATTAGTTAGTAGGGAAGACTAAAATGTTTCATTTCATGGCATGCAACCTGATATTTCATAATGTTAAAAATCATAATTTGATCATATTTATTTTGAATACACTAAGTTAAAGAGCCAAAAAGTTAAGAGTCTTCAGCCTTCATCTTGCAGTGGAGAACTCAAGAGACATGAAGTCAACATGACACACACACATGTATTTTCACTGTTTTCTGTGCTTCCCTCTGCGTCCCATGAAAGAGTACACACCTCATCTTGTGTAAGCACATCATGATCTCCAGAACGTGGTGAGGTGACAACCAAGTTGTCTTGCCAGTTGCTTGCACGACCCTGCACCTTGAGTTGCCAATCTGCTCCAACCAATGCCAGGTCTAAAGTTGGATCCAATCCCTGATCAGGTTCAAACTTTGCTCTATTGGGGTGATCTCTCTTGACTCTCACCTGAAGACAAAAGAAAATTGATGAACCTTTTTTTTATAGGATAATTTACATGTTTGTTAATTTCATAGGCCCATAAACAGAGACTCACTTGAGTAGCAAGTAGAGTTACATCTCCATCTTCAAATGAAATTGTTCCCTGGGGTTTGATCAGTTTTGGATCAGCCAATCCATTAAGCTCAAGTTCACCACTTACTGCAAAGTTCAGTATCAAAGGATAAACAATACGCAGCTCTGGTCCAAGGTGAAGTTTGAGCCCTCTCAAGTGGATAGCCACCTGGGGCTTACTTTGGCTTTGTTCCTTTCCCCTGCTACCTTTTTCTTTTGTATCTGTGAACAGCTAAGAGTCAAATTCCACTTCCAAAATCAATGTCAAAATGGATTCTATCTTGAGACAAAAAAGGAAAGTAATTATAATTTTTTTCTAAATCTACCAATAGTGATCCAGTTTAAGATAATAATAGATGAGTTAGCAGACAAGAAAAATGTAGAAAAACAATTATAGAAGAAAAAATTAGCGATAAAAATCATCAAGGTTATAATGTGAGTAAACAATTTAACTGTAATCACCTTTAATGAGTTTTCACAATAAATGGCATCTTAAATAATCACCAAGCAATCCACAAGAGGAGTCCAAAAATACAATACTAATTTCTTCTTTATGGTTATCAACAGAGAATCATGCAAAAGCATACTATTTAGTTATGGGCTTCAATGCATTTGCACAAAAGAAAATATGATACATCCCCCTGACCATTTTCTATCTTAGTGTAAGGTCTTCAGAAAAATTGAAATAATTCAATTTTTTCAATTTGGTATGTAGATATAATCGAATTGGTTAACTAAATGTGAGAAAAGAGTTTGAATAATGGCCACCTGCAGACATTGGGACTCTATTTTGAAATTGCATACAAGTATAGATGGATAAGATTGTGGCTGCATTAATTTATGTATTGTCACCAAGAGATGTGGGTGCAGGTATGGGGACAAGGTTATTGTCCTTGAACTGAATTTTCAGGGCAACTACTACAAATAGAAGAGCAGCGCAGACTAAATACACAAAGTCAGGGAATGCCAACCACAAGAGAACACCATATCTGCTCAAATATCAAAAGTTAAAGTGGTATTAAATTAATTCTTTTCTGACTTAACATGTGGCTTCTATAGAAAATTTACATGAATATTTTTTGCACATGGGAAATTGATACGTTGACATTGGGGCATTCCAAACTGAGAAGGAAACTCATCCACCACAAAAGAATGTCATATGACAATCTCTTGCAATGCACATTTGAGGAAAAGATAGAAAGACTTGCCCCCTGACCTTTTTCCATATTTGGAAATCCTGGTGTTCAAACTTAAACAGATCATAGAATGGCCATGCAAATTAAACTAAAAAGAGAAGCAATAAATAAGGATGCACTTCATGCTAATCATAAAGCAGTATACTCAATAATTAAAAAAATAGTGAAGCACCCTTCAGTTATAGTACTGAAATGTCCCACCCCAAATGGAACAATCCTATTGCAATTTTTGCTCAGTTTTTTTCTGATTTGTCTCAGTTTTGCATATTGGACATTTCATCGAACAGTTTGCAAGCAAACTCACAATGATTTGATTCAGAATCATTTTTAGAATTTGATATATTCAATGTATATAATATGTAAAGATTTGCATTTACAATTAATCAATACAATTAGCTGAGCAAGCCAAATCTGATACACTCAAATCCCAATACGTAAGCTCATTCAATGTTCTCCAAATGAGTCATAACCCCTGAATACTGATTTTTCTGATTATTAGTAACAGCAGCAAAACATTTCAAACCTTCACATATTCATA
Organism: Sequoia sempervirens; assembly: GCA_007258455.2. NCBI lineage: Eukaryota > Viridiplantae > Streptophyta > Pinopsida > Cupressales > Cupressaceae > Sequoia > Sequoia sempervirens. Next base: position 92,754 of record VDFB02035598.1, on the reverse strand, counting down.
CTGAACAATACATAGGACTGATTTTCAAGGGTACCCTGCTCAGAATTTAATATCAGACTTGTACAACCTTAGCACAGTCAACTAAATGCAGTTTATGTCAACTGATATCTTGAACTAGCAGCAGTTGTGCATGCATTGCAAATTTGGCAACATTATTTGCTAGGGAAACCTTTTGAGTAAAGGTCAGACCATCAAGGTCTTAAGTATTTGTTCACTCAACCACATCTTAATGCTTGTCTGAGAAGATGGTTAGAGTTGATTTTTTATTATGATTTTGAGATCAATTATATTAAGGGCAAGGAAAACTGAGTAGCAGATGCTCTAACTTGATGCAAAAGACCATGAGAGATGAGTACTATGAGCAAGTTAAGAAAGCTCTCACGGACAATCCTCAAGGTTGGAGGTATGATGGGTTCTATTTTGAACCAGATGGATTGTTAAGGTTCAGAGGAAGAATGTACTGTCCGACCTTCAAGGACTTAAAGAATATCGTATGGAAAGAAGTTCATTCTGCATCATATTCAGGACACCCTAGAGTGACAAAACTTCTAGCAGATGTGAAACCACTATATTTTTGGAAAGGAATGAAGAGGGGCGTTGCAAGTGTAGGGCCTCTCTAATGTCTGATTAACTTGGTGCTACTAGGTGGACACACAACTCAGAGGATGGACTCCTAACTGAACAGTTCATCCTTCACACAAGAGGCTTCATTTAATTATCAACCAGGGGCTCGTAAGCTTTTCACAGTGTTGGCACTATATATGCATCCATGGATTCTAAACACGCCCTATATCAATGGAGTATAGGTGATTACACATGTACAAAAAATTGTAAAAGTTGGAAAAGGAAATAAAATACTAATTTGCAAAACAGGGGAAATAAACACAAGTTGCTACTTTATGCTATGGATACTTAAGACTCAAGACTGTAACTGTTAACTTCTAAAACTGAACTATAACTAATGACTTTCAAAGTATGAACAAACACTAAACTACAAAATTCAATTCAACTACAGAATCGTAGTCATGGATTCCACATGCATGTAACTGGAATCTATCTTAACTAAATTCAACAATGCATGAATTAATCTAATAACAAGAAATAGAGAGGATAGCAGTACCCCAAGTGGCCCTTGCTTGAGTTGCTACTTCCAACAGATGTCAACACTTACTACTTAATCAGCAAATCATGATATTGAACTAACTCCTTCATTGCATGAAAACTCTGAACTCTTACAATCTGACAAGAATCTACTAAAGATTTCTCATTCAACAATACATATCTACTGTTCAACTGATAACAGAAAAAACAACTACTAGCAATGATCAACTATCAACTGGTAACTTAGCAAAACTAACAAGATAACTAGATTTACTTCTCACAACAGATCCCAATATATGGGGACTACAAGGAGTCTTATTCATTTTAGGACTAAAAACATAACCATAATGTATCCGTCCACTCTCACTCAAAGATAGTGAGAGGACTTAGTCTTGAAACAAAAAACCATAATTGAAAAGCAAAAGAAGAGAAACTAAATTGGAACTCTACCCTAACAGTTAACCGCCATGATAGAGTTATGTTTCCTAGGGAATGTCACGTCACGGGCTACTCCTACTCAAAACAAACTTCTTCTTTTCAGTCATCTTATTTGGTGGATAAGAATGTGCTTATGGTGACTCATGATTGACCATTCAATGGTCACCTTTGTTCTACTCTAGAATTGTCACACTTCAACCATTCTGACTTCTCCCCTGCAATTGTCTCTGGTTTTGATGCTACAGGCTAGAAATCTAGTTGCCCGAGTTACAGTCCTTCTAGCTGCAAGACGTTAGTTTCATCCCTAAGGCATACACATCATTAGCAATCATAATATAAGCATAGAAATATACTAAATCTCATGAAGACTCATGCATTCACACATACAGATGTCAACATATCATATTTGCATTTCCACATACTTAAATTTGTCAAAGTGCATGAAAGGTATATAAAAGATGTATGATGTCTTAGGAATGTCTATGAAACTTGGTAGATGAAATGATAATAACATAAACTAATGAAGGAAAACTAGCCAATAATTAAGCCTATCAACAAGATTTGTAGTTGGATGTCTAGAATGCCAAAGGGGGAAAGTAGAACATCATCACCCGATAGGACGTTTTAATCCGCATAAGATTCCAGAGTGGAAGTGGCAGATCATCACTATGTATTTTGTACAAGGTCTTCCTATGTCTAGAAATAGGCATAATGCTATTCTGTTAGTGATGGATAAACTCACTAAGGTAGTTCATTTGATACCTAGGAATTTGACAGCACGTAATTTTGTTCAGGAAGTGTTTAGGTTGCATGGAGTTCCTGACAAGATCTCAGATATAGATGTGTGCATGACGTCAAAGTTTTGGCAACCTTATTCTCCTCACTTGGAACTCAATTGAATATAAGCTCAGCTTATCATCCTAAGACAAATGGTCAGACATAAAGGGTAAACCATGTTCAAGAGGATTTGTCGAGGATGTATTGCATGGATCAACAATACAAGTGGGAGGATTATTTGCCGTTTGTACAATTTTCTTATAACAATTCCTACCATTATGCGTTAAAGATGCATCCATTTGAAGCATTATATGGAAGAAAGTGCCCAAATCCTATAAGTTGGGATAAGCTAGAAGATAGGATTAGGCTTGGTCCGAAAATGTTATCAGAAATGGAAGAGCAAATCAAGTTGATCAAGAAGAGATTAGCAGAGACGAATGATAGGCAGAAAAGCTATTATGATGCTAAACGTATACCAAGACATTTCTCAGTAGGAGAAAAAGTGCTTTAAAGAGTCAAACCCTAGAAAAGTTCCATAGAGTTTGGCAAGTTATCCAAACTAGCTCCTAGATATATGGGTCACTTTGAAGTTCTCAAAGTGATCAACTCGGTTTCCTATAGAATTGTTCTACCACCAGCTCTTGCTCGAATGCACAATGTGTTTCATGTGTCTTATCTTAAAAAGTATATAGTAGATGTTAATCACATACTTGATTGGAATGCACTACGAGTACAGGACCCAGAGGTGGTAACAATCGAGCCACTCAAAGTGCTCAAAACACGCAAGCTCCACTTGTGTAACAAAGATGTCACTCAATGCAAGGTCTAGTAGGACCAAAATGCAGAAGGCAGTGCTACATGGGAGGACTATAATGAAATTAGTCAAAAATTTCCTCATTTATATCATGTTTCTTAAAACTGTTAAAGAAAAACTTGTTATGTTTATATTATGATACACAAATCATCAAGGACGATGATCCTTATGGAGGGAGAAATGTTACACCCCGTTTTTGTTTTACCAATTTACTTTTAACTGTTACATTTAAATGCATTCTGATACTTGATGATGACATTATGTTAGTTAACATTATGATACGGGGTTTAACAATAAACTCCATGATTAAGCACATTTGCACCAGAGTAATTACAGAATGCATGAACTCTTGGGTCAATGCTTCCACCCTCATGCATCACCTAGATCCAGTGCGAGATTGGTTCTTACAAACCACTACTGATAAAACATGCATCATCAAGATTGACTCAATATTAATGCACTTGATTCCATACAAATAATATAACATTTATAAATTAACATGTTTTCAAAGGATAAATAATAGCCAAATCTGCACATGTTGATGGCTGGCATGCAGAAGAATATCCTTACAAATCACAAATTGCTCAAATTGGTGTTGATTTCACTTGTCAAATAAAAATAACGTATGGAAAAAATAATTGCAATTAAAAACGTTATTTTAAATCATACCTGGTTCCCTCACAGGTGCATCTGCAGTTAAGGGAGAAGATTGCGTAGTATAAAAGCCAACAATATTTCTGGCAGCTTTCATCTGGCTACGAGTGCTTGTTGACAGACTCTTATGGTTTGAAGCCAAACGAGTAATAGCAGCCCCTGTGCGCTTTTCTTGTGGCAAGTATGCTTCTCCACGACTAAATTTAATCATCCCAGAAACATCTGGCTCCAATATTGAACCTGTAACCTCTACTTGGCTATCCACCTGTCCACTGTGATAAATAATATAAAAGAAATTACTTTTGTTCTTTCACATACTCTAGAGACACTTGAGCAGCACCCAAGACACTAAGAAAAAAAAGGTTAATAAGGATGAAATAAAAACTCTCTTCCTAAGGTATTAAATTTTTAGCAGTAACATCTAGATATAGAGAAATAAAAGAGGGCCCAGTTATGGATAAAAACATATTTGTGTTTTCATTAATAAACAAAAGGATTAATACAAACATGGCAATGAAGAGGCAAGGTGCCACACCTGAATAAATTTTTGGCTCTTACTTCAAGCTTCTCTGTCTTCATTTCAATCTTATCTCCAGAATAAGTTTTACTGCTTCTCAATGGCAGACTCCCATTGAGTAACAAACGCCCCTTTCTTCCAACTCGTCCTTCCAAGCCATTAATGCATAACTGATTGCTCTTAACATGAAATGTGCCTCCAAAATTTGAAAGTGGTATTGGAAGCACTGGTGAAGAGACAGATGCCCTATGAAATGTTGCAGCTCCATCAAAAATTGGATGATCCACAGTTCCCCGTACCTGCTTCAGCCAGTCACTGCATGTCAGTTTAACATCCATGTAGTCTGAAACATTTTCCAAGATATCAATTAGCATCAACAATACTTTGATCACAAATATGTTGGATAAGAAGCAGTGGTGCATTTTGCATATGCAATAGCAGCAAAGGCATAGCCTTTAAACTCTTTGATTATATATATCTGCACATATTTGAAATAATAAGGGTATCAATCAATTGTGCTGCACCCCTATGAAACTTTCTATGTCAAAGTCTCTGACAAATGTTTTGTTGAATCCGTCTGTCAATGTGTTGCATATAAAAGCTGTGTTTTGCTGTTATACCTGGTTGTGTCATTTGTTCCATCCAGAGCAAGGTTTATCGTTTATCATAGGAAAACAGGAGGAATAGGAGTAAATTTCTCTTTACAGGGTAATGAATCACATCTTCTTCTAGATATTCAAGGCCAGAAAAAGACTATTCATCAAACAATAATAACTCTCTTACAACAGATGTCTCTTTAAAAAAGTTACACTTATATCAAGTTATTTTCTCCTTTGATGACAATTAGCAACATCACAAAATTAATACTACTTTCCTCCTGTAGGGCTTCCAGTCTCATTGATGTTGACACCATATTACTGTTTCATTTTCCCTTGTTTCACCTTGCCTATTTCTCTCTTTCAGGAAGCATCAGAAGTAAAAATACAACAATCAAATAGGCAGTATTTATTTGCAAATGAGAACTTTAAAATATAAACAGAGCTGTGAAATAAGAAACAATCTCTATAAATGATGGAATATAACACAAGTCCTAGTTTGAACAAAGAAAGACACACCTGTAAGGTAATATCAGCACTTCCCTGAAGCCAATGGGCATAAGGAGACAGAGCAGTAATTAACATCATGCCACCATCTTTCACAGTTGCATCTACCTTAACTGCACCTGTTTCTCTTAGATTCCAATCCAAACCTTTTAAATTTTCAGTCAGCTGAACTTCCCAGCCTTCTTCTCCTCTCTCTCTGCCAAATCTATTATCAACATCAATTCTATCAGTAATTTTTCCATTATCTTGCATCCATCGCACAACCCACATTGGCCTGGCAGATTCTCTTTCAATATCCTCTTCCACTAGTGTGTCGGTTCCCAAAGGAGCCATAGGAAGGCTTCCTATAACATGTGCATGACCAGTATGGATTACTGGTTCAAAGTTTGCATCAAATACAAAGCGGTTTGTTGATGTGATAGAAGTAACCACCTCAGCACGTCTTAAGTCAACACCTCCAATAGCTCCATCTAAAAGTCTTACTTGTACATCACATTGTGGTTTTCCTGGGCTTCCTCTTAAATCTCCTTCCATATGTAAAATCCCTCTTATAGGTGTCAAAGGTGTCCATGAAGAAGGCATAGGATTCATGCTTGAAGATTTGAAAACCTGCAATAGTGTTGGCACTAAACCAACAGGAAAATTTAAAACGGCAAAATGAAGATTAGGCCTTGGTCCCAATATGGTTCCATCTGCATGAAGAGTTGCTTTATCCCTTTGTATGAAGATTTTATCCAGGCGAAAACCATCATTATTACTGTAACTTCCAACTGCAACAACCCTCTGTGTCTTATAAGTTCCCCATTCCCATTCTTCTCCATGGAAATCGAAATCTGCCTGTCCATGTCCACACATTATACATCAACATCAAAGACAATCAGGATGCAAAGATACATACTGATAAGTAATGTTCATTAAGTGTATCATATCCAGCTACCCTCCAAAATTCCAAATGAACACGTTCAAAATATTAGATATATATTCTAAGCCCACTCACTATCATAACATATTATCCATAAATACAAAAAGGATAAAAAATGATAAAAAGGAATTAAACAATGCAATTCTGAACAAATAATTCATGATGTGGCTCCAGAAACAACTGCAAGAGAGGGAAGGTCACATATTGCAGCTATGGAAATAACTACAAGTAACTGGCAAGTTTATTAATGTTCTTAAACAATATCTCCAATTGCATGAGGTGTGCATTGCCAAGATGAGTACTTCCGAACCCTCCTATAAAAGGAATTCAAAATATTCAAGAGGTAGCTTCTGAGATAGAAATTATACAATTTGAGATTCCAATCCAACAAGAAATCAATGCAATTGCCATCTTCCCACCATTCCTGAATTCTTTCACTTAAAGTTAGGATGATGGAGCTACATATTTTTGAATTTGAATGATAAGTGTCAAGAACTTGCTGTGGCTGAATATCATGCTAAATTGGCCAATGATTCAGAACTGTGGACTTGAAAAATAGAAGCCAATATCTGACACCAATGATTGACACAAGATTCTGAGATAATAATCTATCAATCTTATCTTTCCTTAGCTTGCACCAACTAAACTGACCATGAGAGATTCCATGTCTATAAGCATATGCAGATCAATAAATCCTTGGAGGTTGACAGCCAATCTGGAGTTAAACAAATAATAGCTCTCTCATAAATTACAAGAAGAAAGCAAAGTAACTATTGATCTCTCTGTTTTGATATGTTGCAAAACAGAGTCCATTTTTAGGGAAATGTAGAATAAACTAGGTACATAAACTATGCATAAGTATTAATCACATGGTGAATATAGAATAAGAATATAGCTGGTATTGACATAGTGTGATGGATAAATTGTGGTGTTGTGGTACTTGACACCAAGGTTCAAACCCCACTGGGGTGTTATTGTTAGATTTAATGCTGGGGATGAGGTCCCCCATTTGTGACCCCTTCAATTCATAGCTCTAGGTCAAAAGCATTTATCCCTCTCCAATAAAAAGTATAGAATAAGATTACAATAAACCTGGGGGAACATGAACAAATAGGATGATAGCTTATTTACATACAGATCAAGGGGTGTGTTGAATAGGACATGTTCTATGAAGGTGAGAATTTGTCTATTAGAATAGCAGTAATTAATAACTAATCAAGATTAATTAGCTATACAACGTGCCTTCCCAGATTGGAAAGGCTTTAAACTTGAAGCACAAGTCAAATATAATAACCAATATGACTTCAATAAATTTAAAGAACAATGATGCATGGAATCAGGAATATGAATAATCCATCTAATCAATCTTTACTGGAATTCAATATTAGTGCAAACCAACAATCAAATTATAATTATGGATGAGCCCCCAAAACATATCTAACTGAACATCCTTTAGTGATACTTGAATATGTTTTTGTATCTAGAGAACCCACTTAACCAACGGATTTCCATCTATTTCATATGAATATAGCCCTAAAGTGACTTTTGTCATATATTAAAATTATTGTAGATAAATTGATTGTTTTTAACTAAGTTACCAGTTTGTTTTTGGGTTCGGGTACAGGTATAAGATTCGGTACGCGGATTCGGTCAAAAAAAAATTTGGGGTTTGGGTACGTTTTGGGTAAACATATAAAAATCAGAAATATATACATATTTGCAGTAGAAATTAAGTTCAAAATACACCACCATATTAATAGTCAAATAACATAGCAAAAATACACCACCACTTTCATAGTCAATTTAATAATACAATACAAGGGCCTTCATACTCCCAATCTGATGGAAAGCCAGTACATTTTTACTCAATCCTCATGCTATGGTTCAATGTTGTGAATCAGTAGAAACGAGAAATAGCAAGGCAACCTGTTTCTCATGAAGACCAAACACAATGCCATCTCAATAACCTAAACCATCACTTACAACAGAGATCTGGTTTCTATGGTGCTTAGAACATTCTATATTACTAGTACCACCATCAGAACATCTTTCCGAAGAGATGTGCAAGGATACTGGCATTGTTCACGCCTTACTTCCACTGAGAACATCAGAATCTGCACTCAAAAGTTTAGGGAAGTCAAATGGACTATGGTCACATGTCCTCCCAAATAGTGATATCTTCCAAGTGCCAGTTATAAATTCTAACAAAGCAATGAATTGTTAGAATAATACATTTTTATATTCTCTTGTTGATTAATGCTCAATGTTAGTTTAGCTTTACGTTGTTACTGTTTCTACAGTAACTAGTAGGTAGATAATTAATATCTACAATATTTTATGAACCTCTTTATATTGTAACTTTTTTCTAGTTAATCTAAGAAAGCTTTTACCACTTTCATGGTATCAAAGATGTAAGGAGAAAACCCTAAAAATTCGTGGGCCTGTCTGCAGCCGTAATTTAAAGTTTTTTGCCTCTAGGGTTTTTGGGCTCTTGGAAAAATCGTGGGTCTGAAGGCGAGAATTTTCGCGTTCTTGGTCTGGGTGTCATTTTCCTTCTGGCCCGCATTGCATCATTTTTTCGTGGGATTATGAGATGATCAGAATTTTCTGAAAAGTGTTGGATTCACTGATTCGTGGGTTTCTTGGTCGCTGATTTTTTCTGCTAAACCCGCGTGCTTTGTTCGTCATTTTATTGGCATGTGATTAAAACGTGTTCCTGGACTTTTGGCGCAGATTCTTCATTCGGGTCGCATTCTTCTATTTTTCGTGGCAGTTTGAGGCGCAATTTTCAGCACTTGAAGGTTGCTTAAAACGCATTAGGGCCGCGATTTTCTTTTTCTAGCGACAGAAGTTTTATCGAATCTTCTTGCCTATGTTCTTCAGTTACAATCTGCGCTCATTTAGAGTTTTCCAAACACCTTAAACGCATTCGTGGGATGTGATCTCTGCTATCCAAACACGTTTTTCATCTTCTAGAAGCCGCAATTTCTTCAAATATTGGTCGTCTTTCTCTAGTGCTGAGATTTTTGAAGGATTGAGGCCGCAATTGTCCTTGCATCTGGTGACATTTTTTAGAAAAAAATTCACCATTTGTGGCTAACTCGAGTTCTTCATTTTTTTTTGCAACTTCTTCAAGCATTCATGGCGGCTAAGGTTTCCAACACAGTCATCTAGGGTTTTGACCCATTTTTTGAAGGTGGAAAATTTTTCTGATCGCATATTCTTGGTGGGTTTTCCGAGATCTCAACTGGGTTGTCGTTAGTTTTTTCTAGGTATCTCATTTTTTGTGCCTCAATATTTGTGCCATCAAAATTTTTTGGGTATTCTTCAATCCTTCTGGGTTTTTATTTATCTCTTTGGGTTTTTAGTCAAACCTCAAAATCCGTACTAGGGTTTTTGTATTTCTATTTTTTGTGCATTATTTTATCGTCACCAATTTGACCGCGAGGTACGTGATGACATCTCTCACAAACATAATGCTTGAAAGCAGCCAAAAGTTCAACGGGAAGAATTACAACACCTGGAAGCAGCGTATGCTGACAATCTTTAAGTATCGGTGTCTTGATGCGGTTGTTCGAAGTACATCAACTCGACCTTACATTGTTGGAAAAGACCAGGACAAATGGGATGAATACAACCGAGAAGCTGTCATGCTCATCAAACTCTCTGTCACAAATGAGTAGATACCTCAGGTACCGTCTGGAAAAGCTGCTACGGAAATCTGGGATCATTTAAAGGCTCTTCATGAAACCTCCGACAAGAGCAGAGTGTTCTTTCTCAAGAACATGCTTTTTTCCATCATGATGGATGAGAAAATGTCCTTACAGGAACATCTGACGAAGATTAAAGACATTCGTGATCAACTGGAATCGATTGGTCGAAAAATGGAGGAAGAAGATATGGTGGTCATTACTCTGAAGAGTCTCCCACGTTCGTATGAGCATTTCATTGAGACGTTGAATATCACCTCCACCAATGTTGATCTCAAATTTCAAGATCTTTGCAACAAGCTCTTGCAGCAGGATCGTTGGAGACAACAGTTTGGAAGCAGTACCAATTCATCCTCCACAGAACAAGCGTTCTCTGCCAAATCATTTGCTAAGAACAAAGGGAAGGCTCAATCTTCTCAGCGGAAAGGCTCTGGTTCTTCTCAGAATAGCAAGAAGAAGAAGAATGTTCAGTGCAATTATTGCCATAAATACTGTAATGTCCCCATTCTTTCGCGAGCATCAGACATGGTGGATTAGCCTATAACATCAACCCTCGTAGGCTAATGGTTCTAGATAGAGGGTCACTTGAACGGGCACTTGGTCGTGAATTTGCAGTATTGATATCCGGAGTCTGGTGACATGGTGAATTTACGCGTTTGGCGTGTTATTGGAGCTTAAAATTATGATCTTCACCATTTATTTCACCTTCTCAAGCTTAGGGACCATGTGTCTATTATTTAAAGGGGTCACTTTATATTTTTCAGTTACTATTCATTGTTAAAGTGAAAAAAGAAACAACTTAAGTGAATAGTGCCATTTTAATGAATAGTGTTTTCAATGAGAAATTATAAAAGGAAGAAGAGAAGTTCGACCCTCTTATGCTTGAGATTGTTTTTGTTGAATGAAACTTGGAGTGTGGAGTTTGGGAGAGAAGGAAACTAGGGTTTCCTGATTTCTGTAGTGGGTAAGCCTGGTTTGGGGCTTGTAGTTAGGATTTGGCATCTTGAAGGTGTGAAAGACCACCCTAAAGTGCTGGTTTATTCTTTTTGCTGCTTTTTGGAGCTCGAAACTGCTGGTTACAAGCTGTTGGAGGCATCTTTTGGAAGGGTTTTTGCTGCCAGCATCTCCATTCGCCATCTAGAGGTAGTTTCTTGCATTTTGGAAGATTTTGAAAGCTGATTTCTTCATCTACAGCCAGCCGCACCTTCTTGAGGGTTTGATCAGCTTGGAGGAAATAAAACGCCTTCATATTGTTGCTGCTTTCTTTCCTAAAAGGGGCGCCATCTTATTTAGAAGTTTTTCCATCAAGAAATCGGTAGGGAAAGTTTGTATTTAATTTTGTATGAGCATATGCTTGGGCGCAGGTACTGTAGCAGTCACTATTCACAGTGATTTTGGCTGTAAGTTAAAATCTATGTTATTTGATGTATCCGTTGAAACCTAATGAAAGTTATATCTTGGATGCAATCTATTATGCATGAAGAAAGTGTCTTGACAAGTAAATCAAGTCATAATTTGAGTTGTCAAATTAGTTTAGTATATCTTGTGTTCCCATTATATGCACATGCTTGTTAAATTTATGTATATCATTGGCATTAATCATCAAACACGAGTAACACAAGAAAGACAAACACATCACGGGAAACAGAAAATCAGACCTACAAGCACGGTGAAAACGAATCAGCAGAGGGTTGGTATATCACTACAGTGGTAGCAGAGTGGATCACCGGAGTGTGGCACATCACAGTGGTATCAGAGCAAACCTTTCTAGCCACCTTCTATTGGTTTCAAAGAAAATTCCAGATTAAATTTGGGGGTTATGAGTCAAATCTAGTTTGGCTCATCACAAATACGGTCACATCAAGGCTAATTGTCGCACTCGGTTGGCTTCTAAACAAAAGAAGCAGAGAAGGTCTCAACAAAAGGCACATGTTACTGAGCACACTGGGCAAAAAGAGTTTGCATTCTATGCGTTTATGGCCAAGAGAACTGCAAATCTAGTACATTCTTCTGCCTGGTATATCGATTCAGGAGCATCACGCCATTTTACTCATCGTCGAAATTGGTTCACAAAATTTGAACCATTCTCTGATTCTATCATTTTTGGAGGAGGCGAAGAGTTCACAGTTGTTGGTAAGGGCACTGTTCAGATTCACTCGGGCGGAAGAAATTTACTCTTTCTCAATGTCTACTATGTTCCAGGCATGGAACATAACCTTCTCTCAGTCAGTCAAATCATGCGGCATTCTCCCCAATTGGATGTTGTTTTCAGTTCGTCCACCTGCAGCAACATTGATAGGGAGACTCGTAAAACCATTGCTATGGGACTTGAGAATCACGGTCTGTACAGACTTGTTGATTCTGGTCATTCTCAGGAGCATGCTTCGACTGCGAGGAGTACTTCCATCAGCAAACTTTGGCACCAGCGTTATGGGCACTTGAATTTGCACTACCTCTCTCAATTGTCACAGAAAGGTTTGGTTCCTGGTCTACTTGAGATCCAAACTCAAAACGATGGAGTTTGTGTAGCCTGTCAAGCTGGCAAGCAGCATCGGAGACCGTTCTCGGATGGTGATTCTTGGCGAGCCTCCAAGGTACTTCAACTAGTTCATGCTGATGTATGTGGACCAATGAACACTCCATCTGTTACTGGGTCCAGGTACTTTTTATTGTTTGTTCATGATTTCAGTCGGAAAATGTGGGTGTATTTTCTGAAACATAAATCAGATGTGTTAAGCACATTTCAACAGTTTAAAACCTTAGTTGAGAAAGAATCAAGTTCTCACATTGTTACTCTAAGGTTAGATAATGGGGGGGAGTTTTGTTTAGCTGACTTCTCTTCTTTTTGTGCTACACACGGCATTAAGCGCCAACTTACCACACCATACACCCCTCAGCAGAATCGTGTCGTTGAACATAGCAATCGCACCATTACTGAAATGGCTCATTCTATGCTGGAGTACAGAAATGTACCTAAGAAATATTGGTCTACACTGCAGTCTACCTTCTGAATTGGTCACCTACACAAGCCGTTAAGAAGATGACTCCTGAAGAAGCTTGGTCAGGACGTAAGCCTAAGGTGCGCCATCTGAAAGTCTTTAGTTCTACCGCTCATGTATGGATTCCAGATGCCAAATGTGCCAAGTTGGACTCCAAGAGCCAAACAGTTATGTTTACTGGTTACAACGACAATCACAAGGCATATAGGTTAATTGATGTAGAGACAGATCGTCTCATATTCAGTAGTGATGTTGTGATTGATGAGACTACTGGTCCATTTGTTCCTACTACCAGTCCTACGGATCAGCCTATGAAGGTTCCTGATGAGGGCGTTCGTCTTCCTCTTGGTTCCCCTGATGGGAGGGCTTCAGAGCATTCTGACTCTGAAGATGAGGAGTCTACTGATCATGATATAGCACCACTTGATTTTCCTCAGGACTCACATCTAGATAACTTTGTTCCAGACATCCCAAGCGATGTTGTTTCTCCTATTCCAGATGTTGGCACATCTACTCGTCGACCTAAGTGGTGGGCCAAGACTATCAACGATCTTCATGATGATGAACTCATTGAGGGCAGATCAATTTGTAGAAAGAGCAAGCAGCCCAACACAGTCAATTTTGCTCTTATGGCCAACATCCACAACATCTATGAGCCTCATACCTACTCAGTGGCTAAAGGAATTCCAGAGTGGGAAAAGGCTATGCAGACAGAATATCATAGTTTTCTGAAGAATCACACTTGGGTTCTTTCTGATCTTCCTCCTGGGAAGAAACCTATCAGTTGCAAATGGCTTGATAAAGCCAAGCATCATGCCGATGGTACTCTCAATAAATACAAGGCCAAATTAGTCGCTCGGGGATTCATACAACAGGAGGGCATTGACTACGAGGAGACTCTTGCTCCTACAGCCAAGATGAGTACAATTAGTCTTTTTCTCTCTATTGCAGCCCAATTTGGATGGACAGTTCATCAGATGGATGGCAAGAGTGCCTTCCTCAATGGTGATTTGTAGGAAGAAGTCTAGTGATTTGCAGGAAGAAGTCTACATGACGCAGCCTCCTGGTTTCAAGGTTGTGGGCAAAGAACATCAGGTATGTAGGCTCGTGAAAGCACTCTATGGACTAAAACAGGCTCCTCGTGCATGGTATATCAAGATTGATCAGTGTTTGGTTGATCATGGTTTTCAGCACAGCCCTTCTGACACTAATCTATATGTCAAACACTCTGGTGATGATTTCCTCTTTCTTGTTGTCTATGTTGATGACTTGATCAGTATTGGTAGTTCAACACATTTGATTGCTGCAATCAAACAAGATTTGTATCAGGCTTTTGACATGACAGATCTGGGGCTTCTGCATTACTATTTGGCTATTGAGATTTGGCAGACAACTGATAGTATTTTTATCTCTCAGTCTAAGTATGCTCGAAGTCTGCTTCACAAATTTCGGATGCAGGACTACAAACCTGCCTCCACACCTATGGAGACGGGGTTGAAGTTGTCAGCCAACTCTAATTCACCTTCGGTCGATGAAATGACATTCAAGCAACTAGTGGGCAGTCTCATCTACCTCACCGCCAGTAGACCTGACATCAATTTTGCAGTGAGCTACATTTCTCGCTTCATGACAGCTCCAAAAGTTGATCATTGGATTGTAGTGAAGCGAGTGCTAACATATGTTATGGAAACTTCAGATTATGGCATTCTCTATGGCAGATGCAAGGATCCACAGCTGATTGGCTACACAGACTCAGATTGGGAATGTTCAATGGATGATAGAAAATCTACTTCTGTAATAATCCGAACCAATTTTTTTTCAAATTTTGCCAAGTACACAACAATACAGAAGGCACTCGTTAGGGTTAGATAAATCAAACCAGCAGTTACAATATAACTCTTTGCCAAGAATGCGCACTCAATCTCAACAAGAGAGAGGCTGTCATATGGCAAGAGGATAGTCAATACAATAAATCAGAACTGCAACTGAAAGTAACTCAACACCAAGTATGTGCTACCCAAACCAGAATGGAATGAGGCGACCATTTGGTGGAGATTTAAAGAAATACAAATGCAACTTCGAATAAACTCAACACCCAGAATGTGCTTTCAAACCCGGAGTGGGAATGGAGCTACCATAGGGCGGAGATGAAAGATATTACAATGCAATTCAACTGTAGATAGGCGGCAAGCCAGCCTCTTCCACTTATTCAGTGGGCAGTTACAAATATGAGATTAGCAAGAATAAGAAAGATGCTGACAGTACTACTGTTCAGCTTACAATATCAGAGATTTATCTGTTAAGCACAAGATAAGAGTGTTCCCAATGCTGCAACAAAGTACAATGCTTTCCTTAATACTCTCAATGTCTCTCCTTTCAAAACCTAACTCAAATGATAGATTTTATGCAAGCTGTTATGACAGAACCAAGACTGAAAATGATAACCAGCAGTACAGTAACTCAGTGAAATGCACACAACTCACTCAAAACTGACCCAAATGACTTCAAATCTGATGCAATAGACCCTCAAGAAGATGGCGCCTAGCTTAGTTATGAGAAGGGACAGCTAAAAGTGGCTATTAATTAATGGCACGGATCCCAAAGCACTCCAGAAAGTAGGGCTTTCAAGAAATGACGAATTTGCTTTATAAAATCAGAAACTTCATTAAAAATCCCACAAATTTGCAAGTAAGGTCGCCCCAAGTAGAGAAGATGATATGACCAACACCCAGAACAATATCTTTTTTTATTTTTGATATATGAATGAAACTTCGAATCAGCTATGATATTCAGCAACATCCAGAATATGATAGAAATGCAAGTACTCAGCTACAAAATGCAAGATCATCAAAACAATGCAAAACCTCACTACAAATTCACTCAAAACAAGCAAACCTCTCTACTAGGTGCTATCTCTCAAGCACGAAGTCGAGCCCAAGCTAGGAGGCATTCATTCCTCGAAGCAATCCAGCAACCATTTCGGCAGCATAACAATACTCAAGATATCAGATACTGAAAATGAAGACCAAGACCTCCTTTTATAAACTTGTGATGACTTTCCAGAAGCTTCTAGAAACCCTAACTTTCAAATTTGAACTGTCTTCTTTTCCCTCCAATATGGGCGCCCCCTTTCTCAAGGTTTAATTTAACTTTATTTTAAAATCTTTTCCTTCATAAAAAGGCGTCCTTTTCTCCAAGTAATATTTTGAACTTTAAAATATAATAATTCACCTCAATGAGGCGTCCACCCATAAAGCCCACCTTTTAAAACAACTTAAAGTTCAATCACTAGGCTAAGGGGGGGTCAACAGTAAAATATAACATTAAAATATGACTTTATTTAAATAATCTGAACTTATCTCTCCAAATGTGCCCCAAAGCCAAAATGAACAAGCCAACTGAACTGACTGAAGAAGAAAGCCAACTAATCAGGAGCCAACATGTCAACTGCCAAAAATAGAATTTACTAAAAATAGTAAATTCTTGAAAGTGCTCAGAAAGCCGAACCGAAACCACCAACGCGAAGCTCTCAGAAAACCCAGAAGGAATCCGCAATCCAAGTTCCACATTTCCAAGTGCAAGCTCCGCAAAAAGACGAAAACGTCCTCCAAGAAGTTTGGAAACCCTGATTCGAGCTTCTGCTTAGCCTACGAGTTTCCAGAAATAGGCTAAATCCAAAAGAAGAGCGTAGGGCTAAATTGGGGACATTACAACTTCTAGGTATGTATTCAGTTTGGGTACCAGTGCTATAACATGGACCAGCAAGAAGCAACAGGCAATGGCTCTTTCCTCAACTAAAGCAGAGTATCGAGGAACCGTTAAAGTAGCATGTGAGGCAGTTTGGCTTCGTAGGATGCTTTCTGACATGCACATGTCACAAGCAGGACCTTCTCCCTTGTACACTGATAATCAAGGGGTGCTCAAACTAGCCAAAAATCCAGTCTTCCATGAACGCACCAAGCATGTCAAGCTTCATTGTCATTACATCTGCAAGCTGATAGAAGACGGATCAGTTCAGCTGCAGTATGTTCCAACAACGGATCAGACTGCAGATATTCTCACCAAGTCTCTAAGCCTGGATAAGTTTGTAAAATTCAGGTGGCAACTTGGAGTTGATGATGGATTGACCATTCAGAGAGGGTGTTAGAATCATATATTTTTATATTCTCTTGTTGATTAATGGTCAATGTTAGTTTAGCTTTAGGTTGTTACTGTTTCTACAATAACCAGTAGGTAGATAATTAATATCTACAGTATTTTATGAAGCTCTTTATATTGTAACTTTTTTCTAGTTAATCTAAGAAAGCTTTTACCACTTTCATGAATAACAGAGCTGCCCTTAACATCACCATCACACAAGATGCAAAGAGCACAAAACAATTCCAAAAAGGAATATAATACAGTTTTTGATGTTGAATCTCCAACATTTTACTAATGCCTAATTTGACTCAGCTGCTCTTCATCAAATATCTCAGCCATCCTAAAGATATAAAAAATATTCAACACTTAAGAAACCCTAAAAAGCAATCTGTTTTGTTGGAGAAAAATGTGAGCAAAGTTGAAATGAGAAAAAAATCACAATTTACAGCCTTTGAAGGGAAAAAATCAGATAATATCCAAAAAAGTTGACGTGGATTCTGTCAGGGTTCGAACCAGAAACGAAATTTCATACCCATAGTCACACTTTCGTTTTTTGGTCGTTTCCACAGGCAGAAAATCGTACCCTGGACAGTTCTGAACTGTTTCTCGTACCCATATCGTACTCAAGGCCATATATGGGCGTACTAGTAACTTAGGTTTTTAAGAAGAAAGAGGTGAAATGGACTAATGAACTAGATTTGGTATGATTAAATTTTGTATAGTTGCATTTGTGCGCTTCTAAAGGTTCAAAGGTGTGGAGCTGTGTTGCAAGACTAGAAGTCAGTTACCTTTGCTGTGCAGGACAACTCCTTTACCATGGAAAATATTTTCTCCTTGCTACTCAAGACATATCTTTGGCTGTGAAAGAAAATTCCTTTACTGTGCTATCCATTGCCTTTATTGCCCAACTGACTGCCTTTGCAGTGCAACTTAGTATCTTTGTTGCGCAAGAGATTGTCTTGTTGCACAAGATAGTTTTTTTTTTTGTGCAAGGCAATAACCACCACAAACAAGCTTGTTGAGCTGTCCAAAACCAATTTGCTGATAATGACTCAAGGTGCCACCAATGCATATATCTTATTCATTCAAACAGAAGATTTATTGGACAGCTGCCAAGGAAGCTGCCTGGACTGAAGACAAAATTGACAAGTTTGTTTTAGAATTAGTTACATAAGTTGTTTTCAAATAAGCTAGGTGGCAATCTAGTCTAAAACTTGTTACAACAAGATACCGCCACAAAGTATGCATAAAAAAAATGGAGTCACAGGAAACCATTAAGCATTCTCTAGATTTCAGATTTCTATCTATCCAAGCACACAGTGATTAATTCAGTCCACCAATTTATGTATATTAATATCAATGCAATTGTTTAAACTTTAATGAGTGAGTCTGTGTTCTGTGCATCAGTCTGATCAAGAAAGGACTTGCTCATGAAGATTGATGTTCAGCTTAGGTTTTTTTTTAGTTTGTGTGTTACTGATTATTATTTCAAATTTACATTGAATAGTTAATCATAAAATCGTTCCAATTATCATTTAATTTCTACTGTATTACAAATCAGTGTTTTGGTTAACTCGCACCAATTTCCTTCCAGTTTGCAAGTAGATTTAATAATTCTTCTGATATTATTGCTTTCTTCCAATCTATCTAAGATCCCCAAATTAGATAAGATCTACATTTAACATATGTACTCAAATTTAATAAGAAAATTGCAATCTTGCATACACTTTACAGACACTTAGTCAAAGAAGAAACTTTCTTGGGATCAAAACAATATTGAGCATGCTCCACAATTATTAAAGTATTGTTTAAATGAAACAAAGATAATCATACCAAATTTATTTTCAGTCTGCTGTTATATTTTTATATTTATTTTCATATTAGAAAAAAAAATACAGAAATTCCATGTTTCCATGTTAACATCAATCCTGGACATTACATCATCAAAAGATCAATTTGGATTGTTGAGTTATATGCTTCAATTGTTTGGTTCTACAAAATAACAGATTGGGCACATTATATGCCCAATGCTTCTATTTGTTATGCTAAAGCTTGTGGCCACTGTAGTTACTAAGTATTTATTATTTCGTCTCCTTAACTATTCACTATAAGCATACTACACTCTTTCATTGCCTGATATTTTACATGTTAATGAAATGTAATATTTGAGAAACTTTAAAGCTTAGGTATCTCAAAGTTTCATATATATAAGGAATTTTGTACCCGTCCACATCCTAAAAACACCAAGAACATAGATCTATGCACATACATGTACATTCCATCATATCAAAAAAAGAAAAAAACAAACAAGATAAAGTGAGATAAAGAACCTTTGTCAAAGTTAAATACATCAATCCCGAGTAATGTCATTCCACATAGAACGAATCGACATACCATGATTTCATGGTAATGAAAGTTGAATTGCATAAAACTGAAGCACCAAACCTATTCACTTAACATTAGGACTACTTAGAAGTGGCTTGGAAGACAAATAACTACCATACAGGATTATTCCAAACACTAGCAACTGCACTAGCATTAGCTAAGCCATTGTGATGAGTATACAAGTGTTATTCAGTAATGCAGCAAAAATAAAAGCAGAAGTTAGTTTCTAAACATGATATGTCAAAAATGTTGAAAGATGAAACCTGATTTTCTAGAGCTTGATTCCAAATATTAGAGTAAAACAACAGCATAAACTCTTGTACAGATTCTTTTCCATCTTTCTTGTGAACATTAATTGCGGGAATTCAATACAACTTTGCACGGCCATGCTGAAACATTCAAACGTAGTGACTGAACAATACTGAAATGCATGCAATCACTTTAGATAAGGAAAATGTCTTACTGTAGTATCTCCATTACCACCTCCACTTGCATCAAAGTTTCCATGCCAACAGCCCTTTAGTTCTGCTAACCCTGGAAGTGGTATTGCTTCGGGGAGTTCATCATCAGTAGGAAAGGATTTATAACCTTGGGCAGCCTGTACAATTACAGAAAGATCAGCACTCTCAAGCAAACAAACTAGATGAAAATCCTAAAAATTCAAATAAAATGTGCTTTCACATGTCTTCCAAAACTAGATAAATGTGAACAAAGATGCTTAGTATTATTTCTAAATGTCTTCTGATAATAGAAATAGACAATTTTTCTACATGATAAATACCCAGCAGAAAATGTCTCACAGCAGTGTTAAAAGATAAGTCAGAAACTAAAGTAAACTTCCCTGAAATAATATGATATTGTATATCACAATTATTAATCCAATTGTTAAGCTCATGAACAGATAACTACCTCCAGTTGTTTTTTAAGATTCTCAGCATGAAATCCAACATTTTGTACGCCTTGCATGAATAATTCCTGTACAATAACCCAGAAATGATCCTCAGAATTTTGGATATCAATAAGTAAATAATTCAATTGGTTAACACCAAAGATAAATTCTCTCTGTTTCTTATAGAAAAATAACGAGCAAACCTTCATGTGGGTGTACATTCAAATGGCAAAAAATGCTGGCACAACACAGACTTCAATAAAGTCAATACATTCATTCACATCAATACCACCATGAAAAAACTATGCCAATTAAATTCTTCAACACTATAAATAGAATAGATAGGTGAATAAGGAACATTAAGAATTTCACAGTTCATAAACATATTTTTACAGAGCAAATTTACTACACACAAGACTAAAGTCCATGACTCCACTAATCAACTAGTCTAAGAGTTAGATCCCTGGGATTATAAGAAACTGATCATCAATCAAATTTATGATCACATAGAAGCTGACTTTTTGACGACAGTACAATAATATTGATTTAGGGGAACTGTTAGAAGTGATCTTTCCTTGCTCAGTGGACTCCTATATATTAGGTCTTAAACCCATAAGATTAATAAATTTATATTTTATGGAAAGTTCCACTCAAACTTGTCATCCTTCTATGTGGATATTTTCTATATTTGTGCAGGTGTGTTGTTCTTAGTAAGATACCTAGGATTATTATTATTTTTGTACTTATTAATTTAGATTACCCTACGCCTTATTTTGTTTTTAACCTAACATTTTTGGACTGTAACTTCTTTCTTATATCTCTAACTATTCCTTACAAGAATATTTGAATGTACAGTAATGCAAGGTGCCAAACATAGAAGCTTCAACTTTATGCATAACTCCTCTTCTTTACATCTATAAAATAGAGGTTCTCCATCCCCTTTCTTTAACATCGTACTTAGTTATCTTGTTGTCTTGAAACTCTTTTATTTTTTTTGTACTAAAGAAATTGCAAGAATGGTAGGAATTCATCTAGCCATCTTCATTAATGCATGTGGGGTTTTCTTCCATCAAACTGTTTCAACACTTCAAAGATCTTGTCTCACATTTGTTGTAGTATGAGTTTATCGGTTTGCGCCCTAGGGCCTATCGGTTCAAGTTCAAACTGGAGGCTGTCAAGGGTCTCATTCCAAACTTGTGGGTTTGTCTAAGGTAAACCCACAGCAAATTCCACCATCTTTCACATCCAGCCGATGAATTTCACGCTTACTTAAATTTATTTTCTAGTTCCTCTTTTGAATTTGACCAGAAACCCAAAAAAATGCCCCCCCAAACCATCAAACATGCCATCCCAAGACCACTGCCATACAATCTGGAGCGAGTCTATCCACCATCCGCCTGGATCCCATACAACCCAAAGGAGGAGTCCTCTCAACCACTCATGTACAAAGCTGAAGTCCCTGTTAAAGTTCGAACTCACCAAATTGTGAAGCCAACAATCCAACCAGTGAACCTCTGGAATCCAGCCGGACCAAGTCTTCAATTCCTGATTGTACTCATCTGCTGAAGTAATTGGCATGTCAAATGCTGATGAACCCAAACTCCTTTCCTTCAATCCACCATGTTGAGTAAGTAATGCCATGGACACATCCCCCACATGTGGATCAAAAACAAACTGGTGGACACGCCTAACAATGCAATTGAGATGAAAATTTCTCATATCTTTTGCCACACTGTCAACAGCAATATCAACATCATCATCATGAATGGCATCTACTCTATCATGATATTTACGTTGAAAAGAGCCAAAAAACAAATAAATTTTGAGTTTGAGGGAAACACTTTGCAGGTGGTGAATGAATACAAATATTTGGGACTAGATTTTTGTAACAATCTCAATTGGGAGGCGTGTAGGACGAAAAGAATTCAAGGGGGTTGGAAAGCTCTTTACCTACTCCAAAATAGATGTAGGTCAGCTGAGCTATGGGATTGGAGAACAAAAAAAAAGCTTTTTGGGCTGCTTGTTACCCCGGTGGTTCTTTATGGTTGCGAAGTTTGGGGCAGCAGCACGTCAGCTGTAAAATGGAAACAAATAGAAAGACTTCAAAAACACTTAATCACAAGTAATTTCAAAATAAAAAATACGGTCCCTTATGAGATTGTTTTAGCTGAAGCTGGGGCCTTTCCAATGGAAATGGCAGCGTTAATTCGCTTATTAGGCTATTTGCAAAGAATAGAGAATATGGAAGAGCATCGTTGGCCCAAAATTGTGGTGGAAGAAGAATTAACTAGAAGGAAGAACACGTGGATGAAACAAAATGTCAAGTGGATGGGAAAATGGGGGATCAACATACAAGAGTGTCCAAGCAAAAAAGTCGAGATGAAAAGGTATGTAAAAGAGAAAGTCAAAAACACCATGTGGTTGAAGCAACTTGGCCGGAAGAGTGAGCACTATGTTCTGCATTTTAATCCTACTTGTGATCATGAACAAAATTTTACATAGGGGCAGATATAAAATGGAAGGCTAAAATGTTGATAGCTCAATTGAGAACTAGCTCGCATCGTTTGAGATGCGAAACAGGCAGATGGAAAATACCCAAAGAGGGGTGGTCGGATAGAATCTGTTGTTTCTGCACTTCGGGTTTAGTGGAGACAGAGTGGCACTACGTTATGGAGTGCCAAGCTTATGAGGACATCCGATATTGTTACTCAGATTTGTTAAAAGTCAAATCATTAGCGGCTTTGTTTGAAGAGGAAAAGATTGATAAAACAGCAAGTTACTTGACCAAAATTCACAGTAGAAGAAACAAAATCAGCAAAGAGATTGAAAACAACAGCAGGTAGTTTGGTGCAGCGGTTTTGTTGTTTTGGCAAAGGCGGTTTTCTGGTTTTTATCTCTTGGGTCCCATAGACTGGCTGGTCTCGCGGACGTAATTAAAATCATTCATTCATTCAATCCATGTGTTTTATCGATACATCCTTGGATGCTTTACCAGCTTTACCCCTAAGCACCACTCTCTTACCATTTGCTGTCCAAAATTTGAGTGTCATCTTTTTGAAGTTTTGTGAGTACTCTCCCAAAGAATAGAGCCACTGGATACCTAGAATGGCGTGATCACCACCCAAATCTACCACATAGAAGTCATCAGTGACCGTATAATTACCAAGTGAGATACTTAACTGAGGAATTTTCCTTTTGCATTTTAAAGTGTATCTACTTGCTACCATGACTTTGAACCCCTCAAAGTCCTATGTTGCTAATCTTTGTTTGGCTACCATAGTAGAATCAATAAAGTTATGTGTAGCTCCACTGTCAACCAAAACTGTGATGTGTTGGCCATATAGGGTTCCTCTAACTCTGAAAGAGTTGAACATAGGTGAACGGGATAGAGTACGAATAGATCCCTTATGTTCAAGCTCCTCATCTGAACTGCTGTTGTCCTCATCTTCTAGTTCATTCTCACATTCCGATACTACCTCAATGAGATGAACTTTTCCCTTCCCCAAGCAACAATGTCCATTCACCCACTTCTCCTTGCAATGGTAGCAAATTCCTTTCTCCCTACACTCCCTACAAAAATCCTCATCCAACTTATTCTTCTTATTGTCCTCCTTGGAAGTGGACTTCTCCTCTATATCTTCTGAAGGGGGTGTGCTAGAAGAAGCTTTGCTCTTTTGGTTGCTTGAGGATTTGTTCTTTTGATAGCTAGACTCCATGTCTCTAGCTCTAGAAATTGCATCCTGAAGGGAATCTGATTTGAAAGCCTTAATCCATCCGCGAAGAGGTTCAGACAAACCTTCAATAAAGAGCATCACCAAACGCTGTTCTGAAACATCAGTTGCCATAACTGCCAAACGCTGAAATGCTGCGATGTAGGAGTCGACAGACCCACTTTGCTGAAGCTGTGCTATCTCTCTGAAATGAAGTTTTGGATCCTTCTGTTCAAATCTGTCAATGAGTCTTTGTGTGAACTCCAAGTAAGATGTGATGTTGGCATGCCCCAAAGTGACAAGCCCATGATACCACCACTCATGTACTTCTCCATCCAAATGCAGGGTGGCATACTTGATAGCTTCTGTCTCCATCATAGGATTAAGTTGGAAGTATGTATCCAACTTTTGAACCCATGCTCTAGCTGTGCATTTGCTAGAACCATCAAAAGTAGGTATAGTAAGCTTCCCTATCTTTCGCTGCAAATTCTGATTTTGTGCACCCCGATCATTGTTTCTAGGTCTATTTCTTGCCTTGAGATTGCAAAAATCTACTAATGTCATAGCAGCATGGAATTCATCTCCCAAAGAATTATATTCCCTCAAATAATCATCATAATTTTCTTCTGGTTCTTGCTGCTCTTGATTTGCAGCAGCTTGTCCTCTCAAGAATTGAGGCATAAGAGGCCTCGGAGTTGCTCTACTTGCTGCTCTAACATTGCTTTGAGTTGTGTCATTGTTGTCTTGCCTTCCGTTCTGTCCATTGGTCCCATTGTTGTTTCCATTGTTTCCATCGTTTCTATTATTCACAAGCTGCCTAAGAATTTGCGATAATTCATCTCTTGCTTTAGCTGCTTCTGCCCTTCCTCTCCTCAGTTCTTCCATTATTTCTCGTTGTCCTCTTGCAAGGTCACTAAGCATGTGCTGAGTACTACTTTCTTCCATGAGTTCAAATGGACTTAAACCCTTCTTTGATTTGTTATAAAAACTGTCCAGAGGATGTATGATTGGAATGTTTGGAGTCTCTTTACTCATAACCCGCACAGGATGGTAGGAACTCTAGCTCTGATACCACTGTAAAGTGCCTTGCCAAATCTGATCCAAGAACACTAACTTTCTGCCCTTGGAATTTTGACAAACACTTTGCTTGCCACACCCAACTTGCTGATAATAAGTTTCAGATTCTATTTGAAATGCTTTTGATGAATACAAATGCAATACAATTGATTTCCAACTGTTTCCAAGCATCTAGCAATGTCCTAAGATGATGTGCATTATGCTTTTGTTCTTTTCAAATGCATAAACATGAAATTCTGATGCAAAATGTAAACCTACAGCCAAGAGACATTTCTATAAACACTTGGCATGAAACTAATTCAATGATATACAAGTGATATTTGTAAGTTATTTTGACAAACAGATTGTATACAACTCCTTATCTCTCCAATACTTTATTACCATGATAAGAGTGCTTACAAGATGCAACTTACAATCACTTCATATGATCACATTTGAAACTAAGTGCATAACCAGCTGTGTACAGCATTACTTGTGCAAAATGAAATGATTCCAATGTCTATAACAGATTTACAATAAACTCTCATGAACTGTCCAAACTTAATTGCTGATATAAACTTGAACTACCATAAGCTGATGCAACTACGATGCTGTTATAGATACAGCGATACAATGATAATAACCTGATTTTAGAAATGCAATACCAAATTGTAGAGGAACCTGATTTTCTGAATTCGTCTTCAAAAAAATGAGTCGATCCTCTTTGGAGTAGATGCCAATGGCTTAGAGAATGGTGCGCCTACCTTCACCCAAGTGCCACGAACCTCTAAGAATTTATTTGGAATTTTCTACTGCCCTCCAAACAAAATCGCACCAGCTCAAGAGGTGCGCCCAACAAAGCCAAAGTCTGATTTTATTCTTCAAAAAATACCAGCTACTAATGCTTCCTTCTCTACAAAATCGTCCTAGGACTGAGATAAATGCTTATCACCAATCTGCAAAATCCCCTCAGACCGATTTCCTTCAAAGCTGCAATCATACACCAAAATCGATTTCTCCTTCAAGCTAAGAATATCTTCAAAATCTGCAAGTATGTAAGAAAATCGATGCTTCCTTATTCTCCAAAAATTTGGCTGAAAGCCACAAAATTTTCCCAATGAAGTCCAAAGTGAGAAGTCTGAAGTAACTCCTCCACAATTCCAACTAGGGTTGGTGTTGCACAACCGAAATTGGCAACTAAGAGAATTTTACTTCTCCAGCTATAACAAGCATTCAAGCTCTCCAATATGCAGAAAATATAATTGACTCCAGGATATCTCAAATGCCCTCCAAAAGCCCCTTATAAAGAATTGACAAAAGATTTCAAGAAGCTTCTAGAATAAATTATTATTTTATTCTTTTGAGTGACTTTTTAATATTATTTTATCTTTTAGTCACTTTAATATTAAATTAATTAAATATAAGGTTACTTTTTAATATTTTATTTTTAATAACCTTATACGTAATTAATTTAATATATTCCCCTTATTGCTCCAAATTGGGGACATGACAGGGTCTTTTGAGCATGGGAGAGTTGATGAACATTATTGCAGCATTAATAGGCTCTTAATCTTGTGTTCTTGGCAGGCACTCTATTTCATTGTAAGTTGAACAGTAGTAGTGTCAGCATTCTCACTTCATTCTTATTTTACTTATTTGTAACACCCGCAGAATAAGTGTAAGAGGCTGCCTTGCCACCTATTTACTTTCTGTAATGCACTGTACATCATGTTGCTGACCGGCTAAGCCATCGCTAAATTCATGGATCCTCTAACCATATGCTTGCCCCTCCTCCCACATCGGGTCTTAGGGCACATTCTTGGTTAGAGTTACATTCTGATCAGCTAGCTCATAGGGACCCTCTAACCATATGCTCACCCATCTTCCCACATCAGGTTTTACAGCGCCTTCTTGGTTAGACATACTTCAAGTCAAGATTCTCTGACCATATGATAGTACCTTGCCCAACATGGGGATCCTAGCGCACATCCTTGGTTAGAGTTGCCTTCCGCATCGTTTTGGTTTTAGAGGTAACCCTAATGGGTGCGTGTTGCATTGTAATTGCTACCAAAAAATTAAAAAAAAAATTGGTCTGGTTCTTTACATGGTTGAGGTGCTCAAGTTAGGAGAAAAGTTGGAAGCTGCAATCATCATTCCTGAGTCACTTATTTAGATAATCAACAGGACCTCAGAAAATAACAGCTTGATCATTACCATTGGAATTGCAGTAGATTCTTCGAAGAAATTCCTTCCAGAAATGAAAGCTAAGTATAAAATAATTTTCTGAACTCTTGCTGCAGTTGTCAAATTTTGATCAAATTTTTGAATCATCAGTTGGGGAAAGAATGGAGTAAAAGTAAGTGCAATGTAGACCAGATATAATAGAGCTTTGTCATTGATGTCAAAGGGGGAGAGAATGAGTGAAAAATCTCTTGGATATCCATAGGGGGAGCAGTAATTTTGTTTTTGGTTTTGACACTTAGTCAATTTTTCACTAAGTGTTGCCATCAATGCCAAAAGGGGAGATTGTTGGCATATTGCTTGGAGAGATCGTTTTTGGCTACTTGTGTTGTCATTGATGGCAACTAGAGTCAGCAGTATGATCCGCAGTATTTGTGTTACTTCTACCGGCAGTAAGTTTGCAGAACAGGACATCTGGTTGCACAAGTGAAACTACGCATGATATTGCTCACTGTACCGGATCATTATTTCCTGGTGTGGACCTCCAGGAAATCTTTATTAACAATTACACTATCCTCTAATGAGTTTTGTGGTATTGTATTAAGTCGGAGTTGGAATTAAGAGATTCAGTAGCATGATTCATGGCTTATTTTCCATTGTGGCCGACATGCTTCGTATGATGTTTTGTGGATCTATGTGGAATGTGTGTTTTGCTATTACTTATGTTTGGGTCCCTACTAAAGTCTAGCCGACTTGTGTAGGTACGCTTATCTTCCACTTAGGAAATGCGAGCTGACATAAAAGAAAAATATTATATTCTATTGTGAGGTCGACATACTTTTGAATTTCCTGTTAGCAGGTATATAAAGGAGATTTGTAAATCATTTTGAATGTATGTGTGATACGGGTGGATGTGTGTGTGTGTGCGAATGTGTAAAAAAGGAGTATGTATGCATCTGGGGAAGAGTGAAAACGACAAGATCATTTTTGTTAAGTAGTGCAGCACAAAAGCAGAGCAGAGCAGAAGTGTGATCCGGTCAGGGGATCCGGAATTTGATTTTGAGCTTCAGTAGAACTAAATCCTAGCATTTGTTGATGTCATATTTTCAGTTCAAATCTTGTTGTAAACTTTATTATATCTATAAGGAAGTGAGCCTCTTTTTCTTTGAGCAGTGAGCTCTAGGCAGTGCGCCTGAATGCAAGTGCATTCCCCTCTTTTATTTACTTTTAATAGAGTAAACATTGTGGATTGATCTCCACCGTGGTTTTTCCCCTAACAGGGTTTCCACGTAAAAATATCTGGCGTTATGGTGTTCACTAATATGACTTCACGTTTTGACTATTTTCATCTATTATGTGCTGGAAATGATAAATGAAGTTCTATTATTGTTGTTGATAATTTTAGATCTGTTTTGAAAGTAGAAATCATTCAACACTGATTCACTCCCCCCCCCCCCTCTCAGTGTTCGCAGTGTCCAATAGAGATGTGCAAATATTTATCTGCAACCCCACACTTCACATGCACTCTTTAGAACCTTCTCTAAGAAGGAATTCTTGAAACCTATAGAGACTAGATATGCATCATATTTCATTCTCTTGGAGAGGATGTTTGAATTGCAAAATGCATTGCAACTAATGGTTATGACAATAGAATGGAATTGGTGGCCTAAATCCAAGACAAAACAAGGGAAGAGCATGAAGGATGTCGTGAAGAGTGATGTTTTTTGGGGAGATGCAAAATATATTGTATCCTTCATTACGCTGATGCTCAAGGTGATTAGGTATGGGGATTCCAATGCACCCAGCCTTGGAGAGGTGTATGGGTGCATTGATTCTATGGTTGACTAAATTATAATTGTTGTGCAAGAGAAGGACCCCATATTGCAATTCTACAACGAACATATTCTGCCAAACATTCATCAAAGATGGGAGAAGCTCAACACTCCCTTGTACATGGTTCTCTATGCATTGAACCTTATGTGGTACATGCAAAGGCTTAGTAGAGTTACACCCATATCAGATGTTGAGGTGAACACAAGGTTCACAAAGGCCATCCAAAAGATGTATGATTTTGTAGAGGCTAGCATCATTCTTACTAAATGGACAAAATTTGCCACTCTTAGGGGTTATTCGAAGGAGGTCAAAATGGATAGGGAAACTAAGCCACAAGAGGACCCAATTTTGTGGTGGACTATGCATGGGGTTACTACTTCAACTACCTCTCTATCCATTCATTTGTTATCTCAATTTCTAGTTCATTGTTGCTGAAAGGAACTGTTCTACTTATAGCTTCATCCACTTCCCTAAGAGGAACAAGCTTACCTCTAGGAGAGTAGAGAAGCTTGTGGTTGTACATAGTTCCTTGTGTCTCATTGACCACAAGACACTTAAGTACAAGGAGAGTGTCACATCATGCTAGGTTGTAGGGCAAGTGGAGCCAACACAGGTTGATGTTGATGCTACATGGATAGAGCTGGTTGTTATTGGTTTGGAGGAGCTAGAGCATGTGGAGTCTAGTAGTTCTAATGATAGAAAGCTTGGGGATGATTAGAGGCCTCACTTCACTCCATTTTGTTACTTTAAACATTCATCATTGTAATCATCATTATAAAATTTTGAATATAATATGAATTTCAAATTCGACATTTTCATTGTTAATGTTCACTTCAAAATTCAAATGTGTAATTCAATCATTGCAATGTGTTTACAAATTATAACTTTTGTTTAAACTTTAAACTTTAAAATTTAGAGTTTACTATTAACTAGTTTTACTATTTTGCCAAAGTTTCATCTGTACTTCTTCTACTTATTCCTTATATAGCTTTTTATATCTATTTTTTCAAGTATTGTATTTTAGTGTTTTTGTCCCTCCATCATCCCCAACCCTAGGCCCATGGTCCTGTTGTGACCTATTTCACACATCGCCCCATTGCAAATGGGGACCCTCATCGGTTTGCTCTTAGGGTTTAGCTTTAAGAGGCAATTTCAGAATCTTTGTTGCTCTGGGAATTTCATGTCAAAGTCTGTAGTCATCACCCAAGCCAAGTTGAGAATTTGAGCCTGAAACTGAAAATGAATGTCATAGAAGTGCTTAGAAGACCCGGTAGACGAGGATCACCTGTGCTTTCGCTAAATTCGGACACTTCCTATTTTTTAGGGATTCTGCTTTTTTGCTTTTTCCCTTATTTCATTTTGGCATTTCTGGACCAATCTGGAATTTACTACTTTAGAAAGTTGCTTTTTGCTTTTTTCTATTTTTAGAAAGATTCTATTTTTAGAAAGTCCTCGGTCTCCTTGGCAGTGGAGGCGAAAATTTCCACTTTTAGAATTGAAAAGCAGGCAAAAATAAAGCAATAATCAAGAAAAAATCAGAAAAATCATCAGAAAAGCAAGGAAAAGTGCATGCAAAGATGAGAAAAGCAAGGAAAAGCGCATGCAAAATCTGGAAAATCAATTGAAAAATCGCACCTTCAAGGAAAAAAAATCTAGCAAAAATCGAAAAATCAAATAAAAAGCAAGAAGATTATAGTGAAATTCGCCTAAGTTTGGAGAGGTACGCCCCATTAAGAAACCCAATTGAATCATGGAAAAATCCATTTAAAAATTCATTCATCAAAAAGAAATTCAGTTAAATCTTGGAAAAATGCAATAAAAATTCGTCCATTTGAAAAGTCTCGCTAAAATTCGCCCAAGTTCAAAGAAATCCAGTTGGATAATTCAAAATTCCAATTGGCAAATTCAAAATTCCAGTTGGCAAATGATGAAAATTGGCTAAGGCAAATAAAAAATTCGAATTGGGACTTCAAGAATTCCATGATGAAGTCAAAATCCACTTGAAAGGATAAAAATTCCAGTTGAAAGTCAAATATCCAAGAAGAAAATCGAAAAAATTAGCTAACGCAAAGAGTTACCTTGGTAGAAGGAGAAAATCCAGTTGAAAAGAGGATAAGTCCACTTAAAGGTCGAATTTTATAAAGGCAAAGAGGAAATAAAATAACTTAAGTCTTTATTTAAAAATTAAAAACTTAGCAAGCAAGCAAGAAAGAACGCCTTGAAAAATCAAAAGGAAGATAAGATTGTTTTTTGCGTTTTAAAACAAAGCACCCAATCAGAAAAGAGGTCGAACCAGGCACTTAAGGAAACTTTTTATTATAAAAAAAGTGCTTGAGAATTTATTTTTCATTATGCACAGGTCAAGTTTTCTCATAGGCAAACTTCTCTCAGCCAAAGGCGTCCTTCTTCTTTTCTTCTTGAGCTGCAAGTTGCATTCATTCCAGAGCACAAGGTTGGATTTTTTTTCTTCTATTTTCAGATTTCTCAAGCAACTACAGAGTCATAGCTGGCAAATTTGAAGAAGGAAAAAAGAATTTTTATCTTGGATTCACAAAAAACTTCAGTTTTCAGCTCTAAAAGTCTACTAAATTGTTTAAAAAATTCTTTAAATGTTCTTTTAAAAAAGATAAAGGCTGGTAAAATTACATTTTATTAAAATTTATTCTCCAACCAGCCTAGGCAGTCGAGTTCTAGAATTTTTTAATTAATTTATTTAATTATTCTCCAGCCATAAAATCGCCTTCTTTGCAAATTGTGAAAATTTTCTAACTTTAAGCTTCGTTGTAATGAACCGGGCCAATTTTTTTCAATTCTCAAATTACAATCAGCAATGCAACACACCCGTTAGGGTTAGATAAATCAAACCAGCAGTTACAATATAACTCTTTGCCAAGAATGCGCACTCAATCTCAACAAGAGAGAGGCTGTCATATGGCAAGAGGATCAAGACATTAATCAACTACAACTGGAAGTAACTCTAACCAAGAATGTCCAAGATGGACGAGCATATGGTCAGAGGATCTCTACCACTACAAATGCTGAAAGTAAACTCAACACCCAGAATGTGCTTTCAAACCCGGAGTGGGAATGGAGCTACCATAGGGCGGAGATGTACGATATTACAATGCAAATCAAAGTAAATAGGCGGCAAGCCAGCCTCTTCCACTTATTCAGTGGGCAATTACAAACATGATAAGCAAAATGAGAGAAATGCTGACAGTACTACTGTTCAGCTTACAATGAGAAGTAGAATGCCTGCAAGATCAAGGATTTAAGCTCTACAAGTTGCTGCAATAGTAAAGATGTCATCCACTAGGTCAATAATGAATTCCTAACACCTGTCCTTCGCTAATATGCAATTTTCTCAAGTCTGATCTGACAGACCAGCAACATGAATTACAGAACCAACAATACATAAACTCAATGAAAAGCTCACAACTCACTCATTTCTCACTCAAATTACATGAAAACTGATGCAAAATACTCTTAAAATGATGGCGCCTAGTTTAGTTATGAGAAAGGACAGCTAAAAGTGGCTATTAATTAATGGCACGATCCCAAAGCACTCCAGAAAGGGCGCCCTACAAGGAATGACGAATTTGCTTTATAAAATCATAAACTTCGTATTAAAATCTGCAAATATTCATGAAGGGTCTCTTCCAACAAAGAAAACCAATGAGACAATACCCAGAACAACTCTTTTTGTATTTTTTGATTTATGAGTGAAACTATAGATTCAGCCCCGGCATCGGCAACTCCTAAAATGACATGGGGCCGTAATAACTGAATTCATATAGTAAACCTTAAACTATAAATGTAAACTCTACTTCATTAAAATGTTACTCAAACAAGCAACCTTCCCACTAGGTGCTATCTCTCAAGCACGAAGTCGAGCCAAAGCTAGGAGGCATTCATTCCTCGAAGCAATCCAGCAACCATTTCGGCAGCATAACAATACTCAAGATATCAGATGCCCAAATGAAGACACAAGCTCTCCTTTTATAACTTTGTGAAAACTCTCCAGAAGCTTCTAGAAACCCTAATTTTCAAATTTGAAGTAACTCCTTTTCCCTCCAAAGATGCCGTCTCTTTTCTCAAGGCAAATTAACTTTTAATTTGAATTAATCTTCTCCTCAAGATGGGCGTCCCTTTTCAAACATTGATTTTTGGACCTTAGAATATAATAAAATAACTCCATGAGGCGCCACCCCTCAAAATCCCCCTTTTATGAACAACTTAAAGTTGCTTCACTAGGCCAAGGGGTCTCAATAATAAAATATAACATTAAAGTATAACATTTTAAAATCAACTGGATATCTCACCAAAAATGCTTCCCAAGGTCAAGATTGATCAAACCAATTGAGCATACTGAAGATGAGAGCCAACCAAGCCGAAGTCAACAGGACCACTGCCAGAAATAGAATTTACTAAAAATAGTAAATTCTCGAAAGTGCTCAGAATGCCGAACCGAAACCACCAACAAGCCTCGTAAAACCCGTAAGGGATCCGCATCCAAGTTCAACATTTCCGCGTAAAGTTCGCGAAAAGACGGTAAAAACGCCCTCCAAGAAGTTTGGAACCCTACTTCGAAGCCGCCAGCCCACGAAGCCTGCAAATAGGCTAAATCCAAATGAAGAGCAGGAAGCAAGCCTGGGGACATTATACCGGGCTTCTTCCTAAAATTGCTTGTCCTCAAGTAATGCCACCACAAATTCCGTGACAACTCAAATTGCAATCTAACCAAAACTAAGTAATAACCTCTGTGGTTCCATATCTGGTTTAAAGTGGAGGGATCACATGCCGGGATACGCACTACTCGATCTTATCGCGAAGACATTCGCCAATGCCGCACTAACCTCCCTTGTAAATCCAAAGTATTACTGTCCATGATACTCAAACTGAAAAATCTTAAAGGGCTGAGACCAGCTTCATGCGATGTCTCATGTCCAAGAGGCCCAAAGTCAATAGTATCAACCATACCACTATCAACCACAATGGATAGGCTGTTCAACTCAAAATCAAACTCCTCAACATACCTCCACATTGTAACAAACGAAGCCCTGATGGAAAAAATGATATCTTCAAATCTTCTTGCAAAGAGGAAAGCAATCTTTTGCAAGAGCTCAACAAATTCAGCCTCATGGCTTCTTCTGGAGCTACTATGCATCAACTGAATTATACCGACACCACCATGAAGACTTCTAATCACTCTTACTGTTCCAACTCCAAGAGTCTCATAAGGGAAAGCCAAAGCATGTGGAAGTTTGTTGTCCAAAACCAATATAGTAAAGAAACTATCCAAATTTGCTTCACAAACCTCCATAGGATGAACTCCAACAGTAGAATAGGTGTGAAGGAACAAATAATCTCTGCTATTCAAGGCCGAAGTCAGCGAAGTGCAATCTGATTTTAGTACCTCACACAAGAAAAAATAGCAGAACCAAAGAAATTCCCAAGTGTGAGTGTATGATATGAGCATTGAGTTGCAAGGTAACACCTCAAAAATGGCCGGAAAACAAAATAGAGCAATCTCCAACTGAAAACTACCACCTCGTTGGCAAGTGGTGATGGGAAAACTCTCCCAAATGAGAGTAACTCCACAAGTAACAAGGCTGGTCTGCCTCCAACCAGCAAGCTCGAGTCTCAAAATTTGCTCTTGTCTTAGCCGAGGATCAACGCCAAGAGCAACCAATTGTTCCTCTTTCCAATCCATACTCAAAACTTCTCTCCAATCCATTTGTCGATGAGCAAACAGAACCAACAAGGGGCTGGTAAAGAAAGTAACAACATCATTAATACTGAAATTTTGATCTGTATCCTTCCAAAAGTCCTTCTTTCCACAAGTAATAAGCTCTATCAACCCATATTGAGAATCCCAAGCATGGATACCCAACTGAAAGTGATTTCCAACATACTGAAAAGAAAACTCAACACATTCCCAGTATAGACTTCATCCTCAAACCCACTTATGCGTTCATTACTAATCAACAGACGTGGCACTTCCTCATGGAGTGATATCGAGGCATCCAAGCACTAGAAACCAAACCGCCTTATTCTCCTCCATTTCATCCTCTACTTCATAGAGAGGATTATCATAACTTTTCTCACCACCTTCTTGAAAAAGAGGATTGTCATAAACTTGAAAATCATTTCTTTCATCTTGCTGCTCCAAATCTGCACATGCAACCTTTGATTTTCTTGTGAAACCTTCAAGATCAAACTCCTCTCGAAGCCTATCAATCTCATCAATTACTTGCTTGATTTCTCCAGCTCTTCGTGCATCCTCTTGCTTCTTGAAAAGTTTGAAATCTGCAAACTGGTCTTCAATCTTTCTTAGAGTCAATTGAGTTTCTTTCAACTTGTCATTTGTTGATTTAAGCTCCAAAGTGAACTCATCAACCATACTCTCCCTTTCTTCGAAAACAATGAAGGCCTTCTTTGCCAATTCAACGGCATGATTTCTATCTTCAATCAAGCCTATGTACTCGGATTTCATGGTCTCCAAGGAATCTTTGATAAGTTGCAAATTAGAAAGAGCAACTTCATCTGTCACTCCTCTACGTCTCTCATCAAGCTGAGCCTTCCAGTAAAGCTCTTCAACCAAGCTATGTGTGCGATCAAATATGGATAGAGCTTGCACTTCCCTGTTAACGGACACCTTGAATTGATCTTCCCACTCATAAGAATGTGAAGATGGTGAATTGCTGATAGGCTGCAACAGAAAATCAGAACTTTGTTTCACGCTTTGCCGCCCCCTGCATTGTTGCCCCCAACATTCTGTATCTCACCACCAACCAGTGGGAGAATGCTCAATGTCTTGGAAAGCATCATACTTCACTAAGCCTCAACTGCTGATTGCAATCAGCTTCATGCCCTTGATAAATCAGGGGATTTGTGTTTGGTAATTCTCCAAACCTTTTCATCTTCAAGAGCCATATGGCCCTCAAACTCGCTTCATCAACCATGTTACTTTTGGACAAACTTGAAAGGTGCCCCAAAACTTAGCACATTAACACTTTGTCCGGGTGATAGAGAACCCCTTTACTGTCTCCATTTCTTCATCCGTGACAAAGGGAAATTATCCCATACCGGTTTGTCATCACTAAGTGTGTTCAACCGATCCCAAATGGCGAGATATTGACGTTTTGATCACAAGAAAAAGTGCTCTTTTGTGCAACATTTGGAGTGTTGATTCTGAATAGGTCAACTCCCAAATCACTAAAAGCTGACATCTTCATAAATACCCTCCAATGGTTGGCTATTTGAGGTTCAAACTCAAAACTACCCTTAACTGCCATCAAAGGAGTAAAGAATCTTTAGTGCTAGCTGTTTGGGAAATTTTATCATCTATATCTTCAATGAACCCATCATCTATAGGTATTTTTCTGATCTCATCATGAATAGTCATATGTATGCCAAAAAGGTCTTCTTGATCACTTGTCATAACTTCATCTTGTGAAAACTCTTGAGCTTTTTGGCCAGCAACATAGAAAGAATTATCCATCACCACATCCTCAATAAATGGAGGCATAAACACTACGGCATCTTTACCAATGATATCATTATGGTAATGATCAAAAGCTGGTTCAAGGACACCACTAGTATCTCCTCATTGACACTAGTATTCTCCTCATCAATGCACTCATCCCATACAACAGTTCTACCAACATCTTTTGTGAAGCCCTTAGTATCAAAACCTTTATGGGATAAATCCAAATTAGGATTCAAGTCTGCTGCTATATTCTTTTCACCGAACTGATCTTTGTCACTTGCTATCACATGCAAGTCTAGGGGGGTAATATGGGGCTCTCCCACACACTCCTCAACTGTCAAGGTTTCTATATCAAACTTACGATCATTTTGAGGTGACATGTGCACCTTGCTTGTGCCATCTTCAATATTAGTTGACTGATTTTTCTCTTCGTCATGTTCATTTGTGGGCTGCAATCCACAAATAGGCACTTTTTCTTCCTTCCTTGCACCTGCAACCATGGCATGTTCTGCTTCCTCAATCATTTTCTTGATGTAGTTGACCATAGCCCGCTTTCCAGGGTAATAAATCACCACACAATCCAAAAAGGTATCAAATGAAACATCTTTCTTAAACTCCTCTGTCATGCTCTGATAATCTTTATGGAGTTTGGCAGCCTCGTGTTCACATTTCCTCTTGAACTGGCATTCTTTAGACACCTCAATCAAATCCGACTTCTCATGATTCCTGGACTTCAGGAAACGCAACATCTTCAAAACTTCTGAGAGCTAAACTGAACTTTGTTCTGGCCTCTGGTGTAGAACTGATTTCTCTGTCATTCAACTATCAACTAAACCTTGATGGGCACAGATTATGTGATCTTGGCTCTAATACCACTGTAATGAACCGAGCCAATTTTTTTCAATTCTCAAATTACAATCAACAATGCAACACACCCGTTAGGGTTAGATAAATCAAACCAGCAGTTACAATATAACTCTTTGCCAAGAATGCGCACTCAATCTCAACAAGAGAGAGGCTGTCATATGGCAAGAGGATCATCAGTACATTAATCAGAACTGCAACTGGAAGTAACTCTAACCAAGAATGTGTCCAAGATGGACGAGCATATGGTCAGAGGATCTCTACCACGACAAATGCTGAAAGTAAACTCAACACCCGCACGTGCTTTCAAACCCGAAGTGGGAATGGAGCTACCATAGGGCGGAGATGAACGATATTACAATGCAAATCAAGTAAATAGGCGGCAAGCCAGCCTCTTCCACTTATTCAGTGGGCGATTACAAACATGATAAGCAAAACTGAGAGAAATGTCGACACATCACTATCTCATGGCAACGAGAAGCAGAATGCCCCAAAGATCAAGGATTCCAAGCCTACAAGTTGTCGCGAATAGTAAAGATGCTCATCCACTAGAATCAATAATGAATTTAACACCGGGCCCTTCGCTAATATGCAATTTTTTCAAGTCTGATCTGACAGACCAGCAACATGAATTACAGAACCAGCAATACATAAACTCAATGAAAAGCTCACAACTCACTCATTTCTCACTCAAATTACATGAAAACTGTTGCAAAATACTCTTAAAATGATGGCGCCTAGTTTAGTTATGAGAAAGGACAGCTAAAGGTGGCTATTAATTAATGGCATGGATCCCAAAACACTCCAGAAAGGGCGCCCTACAAGGAATGACGAATTTGCTTTATAAAATCATAAACTTCGTATTAAAATCTGCAAATATTCATGAAGGGTCGCTTCCAACAAAGAAAACTAATGAGACAATACCCAGAACAACTCTTTTTGTACTTTTTGATTTATGAGTGA